>NIPQ01050193.1:0-10111 GCA_002806875.1 Lepidotrigona ventralis hoosana | reverse complement strand
AGAAAGAGAGAGAGAGGTTGTTCGAGCATTTAGCCCGGGTGATTTTACTTTGTGAAAGCTGCAGAGTGACACGTTCTCGAGCGATTGTCGTTATTAGGTGTACAATTTTTTTTTTTCTTTTCAAAATCGTCTCCTCTGCGCATGAATTTCAAAGAATACCGGCGTGTCGGAGATGGGAAGAAAATTGCGAGGGAAGTAAGAAGCACGAGACTAGAGAGATTAAAAGCATTGCGAGTGAAAGATGTTTAAAAAAAAGAATGATTAACCCTTTGATTACAGGCTCGGTTATCGGAAGTACACAAAGGGTCAAGCAGCCGGTGGAGGAANTCGGTTATCGGAAGTACACAAAGGGTCAAGCAGCCGGTGGAGGAAATGGAAAAGGGAGTGTAATTTCGCAATCAGCGTTTGAAGGCCGACGTGCAAGAGCATCGGCTTAACACAGATTAAAGAGAATCAAGATACAAGAGCTTACGAGTTTCAGTTACCCTCCCGGCGAGAGACTTCAATGTCTTCGAGAACAACTTTGCAATTCACCGCAAACGAAATCCCTCGCTTCCCTCGCCATCGAATTACGTCAAACGTTTCGAAACAATGAACACACCTTCCTCCATTATCTTATTTTTCTTCTCGCAGCTCGCAGACGCTTCATTTCCACCTCTTCAGCAGAAAAAAATTGCCCGGAACATGAACAATTTTACAATCCTTCCGTTTTCATTATCCAGATGAATTTTTGATTTCGTTATTTCGACGCTAGGAATAAAGGGACACATCTGAGAATGATAATTCCATCGAAGTCTCAGATGAAAAGAAATCGCAAATATCTCGTAATTACTCGAACCAAACTCTCAGAGAAATTCTCCATTGTCAAGAACCATCAACTACGACTACTTATTTTTAAAACTTAAAAAAAAAAAAAAAAAAAATTGAAGTTTTAGATCGTGGAATTAACAATTGGTCCTCTCTATTTTTCCAAACGTTAACGTGACTATCATAGATGAATTCTACACTTTTAATTTGATGGAAATACAAAATGTAAAGAACCTGGCGCAAAATTGACCTTGACCTTGAATTTCAAGGTAAAAAATTTTCGTTTGTTTGCATTGTATTCTATTCATCACGAAAGTAAAACTTTTCCAAGGAACAAGGAAAATGGTTCTTTTGAAAAATAGTAAAAGAGTCTTTTGATCATTTAACACTGCGGACGCCTGCGTGCTAATAGTGACTTTATGATATTCTGGACGCGTAATGTTTATATTTCGAATAAAGTTTTATCATTTGATTATTCAGACTCACACTGATGCTACAACTGATGATAAATCAAATGTCAGTGAAACCTAAAACGAAAATGACGTAATACACGCGTCCAGAAGCATAAAGTCGCTGTTAGGACGCAGCGTTAAATTTTTCCTATTTCTTAAGAAAAACAATATAATTCTAAAAATTAATATTTTTATAATAATTTAAAATATTAATTTATATCTTTGAAATCACAATTCAATATTTTATTTAAACTACTTAAATATAATAAATTAAAGAATAATAAACTTACAGAAATTAAATGGAAAATTAATCTTAAATAATTTATTGTTCTACAATTATAAATTTTTCCATGATAAATAAATTGAATAAATAAATGATAATAAACAATAAATTATTAGGTTGCGATCTATGGTTTCTTGGGCAATTTTTACGTTCGTGATGAGTAGAATGCAATGCAAGCAAAAGAAATGTATTATGAATTCGTCTATGATAGCCACGACACAAACTTTTCTTTCCACTCTGTATATATCGCGAATTAGACGTAAAACTTCGGCTCAGCTCGCGCGCGCGACTATTTTTTTTTGCGAACGTTAGCATCGTTAAGTCTGCGTCTTCGCGCTTTTCCTTTCGCCGTTACGTGGCGGACGACGTGAGCAGACAGTGCACGGGAGGAGCGAGAGAATAAAAAAGAAAAACGGGCGCCAGATATTGCCGAGACACGTTTTTCACTACGGCCGTAATTACGAGCCGATGCCGAGGTCTGCGAAACGCGCGCGCGTCGGAATGCTCGAGGGATCGCGAGGAACGAGCGTGCTGCGACGCGGGGAAAAACTACGAAGCAGCGATTCCCGCGTCGGCGGCTCGACGGATTCCTTCCGAGGAACATGTTAATAGCGGGAAGGGGAGGTTCGAGTTCCGCACGAATTCTCTCGATAGAAGGAATCTTTATTCCCTTTGATGGGCCTCGAGTCACTTCAACCGAGCCGTTTCAACCCTGCGCGATTCCACAGCAAGGAATCTGCATGGAAGGTCTCCTCCCATTCAAACTGCAGTTTCGAAATTTTCAGAATCCCGGCTGAATTCCAGATTTTTTTTGATTCCGTTCGACGGAGAACGGAACAGCTTGGAGGAAGAGGAACGGTCGAAAGTGGAAACGACGCGCGTTCTTTAATTTTGAAGAAGTAGAGATTTGAAGATTTCTTCTGCTATTATTACTATTACAAAGATCTTTTATTTTATTTCATTACTATAATATTTTTTTTTATTTTATTACTATTTATTTGCTATTGTGGTTAAATAGAATTCGCGTTTCATTTAATCTTGAGGCTCGAAAAGAAGGAAAGTGAAAACAACGCGCGTGTTTTAATTTTGAAAAGTAGAGATTTGAAGATTTCTTCTGCTATTGCTATTTCATTTCATTACTATTCCAAAGATCTTTTATTTTATTTTATTACTATACTAATTTTTCATTTTAGTACTATTCATTACCATTTATTTACTATTGTGGTTAATCTCATGCGCTGCAAGACGTGCCACGCGCGTCGAGAATTTTTTGCCCCAAAATCGCAATATTTTCTCAGCTTTTAAATATATTTAAATATAATCCAGGCAAAATAAATAATAAATAAATTACTTTTTAGTAATAATTTCTATCCAGTAATATCATACTGACGAATTAAAAAAAAAAAGCGACAAATTATTGTATACTGTTCAGTCACTCGTTATGGTCCGTGAACCAATTGCCAGCGCAAGAGATTAAATAGAATTCGCGTTTCGTTTGATCTTGAGGCTCGAAAAGAAGATTTTCGCAACGCGTGCTTTAATCCCGAATCGCTTNTTATTATTAATATATATATATATATATATATATATATATATATATATATGAATAATATAAATAAAATATAAATAATATAAATAATATAATAAAAAATTATATATATAAATAGTAATAATAAAACATTATATATATATATAAACAAAATTCTCGTTTCGTTTGTCCTTATTTGAACGTATGTTAAAGCAAGTACTGGGGGTTAGTATGATTGAACAGCCGATACTAGGAACTTTGTAAATTTCGGAAAAAGTGAGGTTTAAAGATTTCTTGGTTATCAAAGTTAAACCACTTGTCCGAGTCTCTTCAGTTGCGTTTTAATGCATGTACGCAAAGAGAAATAAAAATAGGACAGGGATGACACGTTTTTAAATTTTGCAAAGCACAGTCTCGCTTCAATGAGATTTCCTTTTTCCTTTTCATTCGTTTAGTTCGTTTTGAATCACGTATTTGAAGGAAGATAAAATTGGACCGTAAATTATGCATGTGTGGAACGGAAACGGGCGTATAAATTTGGCAAGCTTCTGCAAGGATCGTCAAATGAAATCTCTAAGGGCAAGTTAGACGGCGAGGAAGGCGAATGTAAAAAGCTGAAAGTATGAAATTACACGGGGCGACGAATTAATCGACATGTTCGTTTGCATTGTGGAAACTTTCGCGGCCATCGTCTCCTTCGCTATCGGAAATTATTATCGGATGATGGAGGATATCGATCCGCTCCTTCGGATCTATCTCTCACGATCATTCTTCCCGCGAAAGATACACAGTAGGTACACTCCTTCGCAGGATATTAGACTGCTACGAGTGCAAACACGCCGAAATTTGCACAACTCTGTCCTCCTCTTCTCTCTTTATCTCTCTCTCTCTCTCTCTCTTTCTCTCTCTCGTCGTGAATTATGTTTGTTCGGAAAGTATCGTTTTCGGGAGATTTCCAAGCTGTCGTCCCCGTCAATTCGAGAGAACGTTCGATATTTCAGTCTAACGACGCCTCGGCAAACTCGCTTCTATTCTAATTCTCAAATGATTGATTGACGCGTCCGGTATTACCGTCAACTTTTTAATTCTCACATTCTTCCGATATCGCGTGACACGGGATATAAAACTAGCTACACCCCGCAGGCGTCGTGTAATTTTAAGTATGAAGAGACTGAGTAAAGAGGTCATGTAAATCTATTATACATTTGTCGGGTTTTATTTCTACCGATCTGTACGTTCAATTCGTAGCGGTTAATTCCCAGTTCGAGTGTGATTCGAGCCGTTTTATTCGAGCGAACGGCTGAAATCTAATCACTGAAACGTAATTTCAACGATTCTCTTAACCTATCGGTATCGATCGCTCCTCGGTATAATGTGTATCCAATTACGCTGTACGTGTACACACGATTATAATTAACTCGGTAACCAGGCCATCCCTCACCTACAGACTTTTATAATTACAGAGTTGATAGTTGACACAAAGGCGAATCAGTCTTAGTGCTTCAGACCTCGCCAGGCATGAATATAATCTGGAAATTAAAATCGCGCGACGAACCCATTTCCTAACGGAGATCATTCCGAGGATTGTTCTAATCTCTTTGTTGCAACAACGATCCAATCAACGGATTAATGAAAGAAGAGAAAAAAATCCTTAATTGCTTTCCCGCTAAACAATATAAAGAATCGAGCAAATGCGTATTTTTAAAAAAATTTGAAAACAAAAAAAAAGAAAGACTGACGAATCTTCGCTAATCCCAGCGCAGTTAACACGTTCCGTGGCAAGCGAATTTTGCCTTTTGTTGTCGTTCAGGCCATTTGATATTATTATCACACAATCTTTCATTAAATCATCAATCGATAAGTTCTCTTGTTTAGAGTAGCCTGAAGATCAAGTTTAGCGTGTACCACCGGTGGTACACATGGCACGGAACGTGTTAAATATTTCGAGTAAAAAGAAAGAAAAAAATGGTAAAGTGCCAAATTTCGAGAAAATGATCGATAAATCACTGTTCCGATGATTGCCGATGAACACGAATCCAGGTGTCGTCGGGAACGTGTTAGAAATTGCGGGCGTGGAACACGCGATACATTATTCATTCGCGGTTGTTCGCCAGGCAGAAGTTTGATTATTCCGAACATCCGTCTTGTCAAGGTAATATCGAGTTGTGTAAACTTGGGGCATAAATGTCGGCCGGAACACACCGAAATATTCAACTTTTACCAAGTTCCCGCTCGGCGTCCTGTACGCAATGTATTCGTTCGCGGGACGCCGTTGTAAAGCCGCTGTTGCGGCTTCGTCGAACGAAAATTAATGCGCGAAGAGGCCCACGCGTGTGAACCTCGCTGAAACTTTGGCTTCAACGCTCTAAAGATCCTCCTTCGACAACAAAGCGTATGAAAAGGCACCCCTTGCCTTACGATTTCCTTTTCCAATTTTATGGGGATTTTACTTACTAAAATTCTAAACATTAATTTAGAGTATTTGAAGTAATTGAAATGTTATATGTAATTTTTTTTTTTTACCAGCGTTCAGTTTAAACGAAGTTCAATTTAAAGCTTGAAATGGAATTTACAAGTTTACAACTTACTTTTGTACGACTCGTCAGTCGAGTCAGACATTTCTCGAATTATACATGAGAATCTGTCGGGCGGATCGTAAACGAACTGTAGACGATTCGAACTGCGTCGTAAATAATTTTAATTACATTGGTTTTGGAGTTACAGTTATTAATGATTTATCTCGGGATTAAAATTCATCGTGCTAAAGTTACTCTCGAGACTGTCCCCCATTCTCTCGTCGTACGAAGAATTAAAAGAAAAAAAAAAAAAAAACAGAGAAAAATCGAATAGAAATTGATTTTTAAGCAGAGAGAATCGACCTACTTTTCACCACCTCGGCGTGCCGAGCTTCGCTGATTGAAAATACCGGAGGAAATTTCGACACGGGGCTCTCTGGAAACGCGGTCACTGGAGAGGGGATTGATGGAATCAGTGACCTGATGTGGCAGCACGCGAGATTTTCCTCGGGCTTGTGACTGTTCAGCGAGAAAGATGCGTCACGAGTTGTGTCGCGGAGGACGAGACGACGTGCGTCTGTGGCTTAGCGCCGACGTAAGGGACGAGAGGCGAGGCTTGAATTGGCGCTGATTGGGCGTGCGACAAACATCCGGCCGCATTTCGCGTCCCACGGCCGAGAATGCGCGCTTACACTTCTCCGCGAGGCATGCCACGATTTTTTTCATCTCGTCGTCGTTTTCTTCTTTCGCTCTCTCAACGGCGAGTGTGGTGATTTGTCTCTCNTTTCAAAAAAAAAAAAAAAAAAAATCTTTCGACAATTCGAGCAGAAAAGGAACGTGTTAGTTCTTTTCTCCCCCTTGATTAGGCTTTTTCAAAACTCTTTGTCTTTGTGTTTTTATTTTTATTATACTCCTTTTTGTGTGTGTGTGTTTCCGCCATTAGTAATTTATTTTCGCGTAGACCAGGGGAATTAGATCAAGGACTCCGAGTTAAGATTACACGCATTATTGTCAAGATTCAGGTCGCGAGTATGTTTCTTGATAAAAAGACACCTTGAACTTTCCAAAAACTCGTCTGCAACGAGTGTCAAGCGACTATGATTGGCCAGGGCGAACTAGCACTACCAACGAAATAAGTCTCAATTAATTAACAAAGAATCTGACGTCTTTGTACCAGAGTAAAGAACACAGTGCAGTTAAGGTTAACATAAACGTAAAACCTCATTATTTAATATATATCGAGTGAAATTGTTGAAAATTTTCAGAGCAGCATGTCCCCTCTTAGACAGCTATTTATAAATTTCTTTTAAAGCTTCTCTTTAACACTAGAACTACCGACGACTAAAATATATATAACATTCGTAGAGAAGGAATTAAAAATATATGTTGTCAGAAATATCTCTCGAGCATGATATCTAAAGATACACTGTTGAAATTATATAAATTGGTAGTTGCTAATCAAAAATCTCTCTGAATCGATACACTTGAATTCGCAAAGTTACGGGAACTCTGTAAGTGATTAGCGGTATCACGACAATTGTCTGCTGTGTGCGGGTGTACGCAGCGCGCCGTTCGTCTACCTTTTAACTGAAACATTAGAGTGGAGGTAATTGATGGCTGGCACGTGTAAGGTTTCGACGATATCGGAGCGTGGCAAATCGGGGATTTCGGGGCGGGCGTGATTTGGAATATTGCGCGGTTCCTCCAGGGGTTGCTGCAACACAGGGGCATTCGTGGCCCGACCACGTCGATGCGAAATTACATGTCAATGTCCACGCGAGAGTATTAGGTTTCGTGATTGACGACGGTTTACTCCGAGCCTACAATTGCTTGCGGAACGGTCATAGGTTATCTATTAAGATTGATCCGTGTCGTCAATTAACCGAAAGGTGTGTTCGTCCGGCGTCTAGCATCGACCGAAGGCGATCAATCGCGATCTAAAGGTATCGGCCAATCCGATCGACCAACGATCCAATTAAACAACCCACGTTACGCTCGAAACACTCGACCTCGGCATTCGTCGACGTCTTCTCGTTGAGCTGTGCAGCGCTCGCAAGGTCGTGGAAACGAGTTTTCAACCTGTCGATATTACCGACGAATCGATTTAAAAAAATTTAAAAAAAAAAAAAAAAGAAAAATGAAAAATCAGTTTCAAAACTCCGGGAAATCGGGGAATTAACGAAGCGACCGAAAATAACGCGAATCACAGGGCACACGCGTCGCGATTCGGGGATTTCACGCTCGCAAAGAGCGTGTGGCAAGTGGGAAGTCTGGCACAGAACGAAAACGGCGCGAAGGACAGGATCGTTTGCAAATGCGTAATTAACTTCAAAGGCCGGCCAGAGGAGGGTTTGCCTCGTCGCGTACTATATTACCGCGCAATTAAGATATAGGTCCCCGAGGAAACCGCGTAGCCAAGCAACTGCCAGCAACAATTTGGCGTTACGTAATTACACCGCCACGAAATAACGCCGAATTTCCAGAGAGCCTTATCTCTCTCTCTCTCTCTCTCTCTCTCTCTCTCTCTCTCTCGTACACGCGTAGCGTTTGCGATCGCGGGGGGGGGGCTGTCGACTTCGGAGTTAGGTTGGGTCCATATCGAGCCGAGAGGTTATTCGTCTTTTGGAATTAACTGTGCCAACTGGCTGGCACCGAGTCCGCGAGCGATGGCGATCGTTCTCGCCAAGATTGAAGAAAATCGAAAGGACGAAACGGACCGTGACAGTGACTTTCAGGGACCGAGTGAGATTCATTCAGATATTCGGGCGAGATAGAGATAGAGTGTAAACCCGATGCGCCGAGTTTCTCCACTGATCTCTTGCGAAATTTGCTATTCGAAGAAATCGAAGAAACGAGGGTGCACGATTTTCTACTGGAAAGCTGAGACGCATCGAAAGCGACGGAATGTGTCGAGGAAAACTAAAACAAGAGAATTCATTGAGGCTAAGACTCAAAACTTTTCGTCGAATTCTTCTCAAAATTCTGATCATCTTTCAAACACTGAAGTTTCAACGAATTAGAAAATAAGCCTCGTCACCAGCGACAATTTCAAATTTCATCGAAAATTGTTTTCCAACGAGATACGAGGCACGCTAGACGATAACTTCAAAGAGTCGCAATCACCTGATCGCTGGCCGAGATTCTCGATTTCGTATCGAGGGGATAAATCGCTGGCCCCGAGTGTTTAGCCAGAGTCTTTGTCACGTTTTCCCATTCATTACGCGTAATAGCTCGTTTCGTGCGTGGCAAACACTATTCATCGCTCGCGGTCGTGAAATTCTACGACGACATTAACCGATCCCGATATTTTACGTCGAAAATCCCTTCTTTTATTTCTTTTCGTACATCAAATTCTTCTTTTTTTTTTCTTAAAAAAAGTGATATCTTTTATCTAATAAAAATTAATAACATTAATCGATATTCGTGATATCTTTTTACGTCGANTTTTTTAGTCGAAAAAAATTTTTTTTTTTTTTTTTTTTTTTTAAGAAATTGATATTTCTTTTTAATTTCGTGGAAGCCTGATCGTCTATCGAATGTATCTCAATATTAGCTTCTCGATCCTTTTTTAAAAAGGATGAAGCTCAATAAGGAACGAAATAACACGTCGGTAAGTGAGCAATTGGAATAAGTGAAAGTTCACGGGCTTGTTACTCGGTTTTCGCGATCCGATTAATTAGACGGTGATTTCCATGGGATTCTTTCTTTTGACACGCCGACGGTGCTATCGATTTCTCTCTCCATTGCGGAGATCTGCTCGATTAACGCTGGGATTGTCACAGTATTCTTATTTATCGGAATTTAATTTTTCTCGCTTTCAATCAAGTCTCTTTTACGGTATACTCGTTATAATATTATAGTCAATGTGTCACGAGAAATTTAAGATTTCAGATCGTTGGAAAGTTTCACCGCGTGATATGAGAAATGAAAGAAATGAAAAAAAGAAGAAGAAGGCCACCGTGGATATTACGAATTGTTCAAATCACGAGGAAAACTATGAAATTCTCGGTCAACATTCGTATTTTTAAATTGTCACAATTCAAATACGGATTGTTTCTCTTCCATTCGACTGCGTCCGCCGCAATCAATGCGTTTCAACTAAGAAAACCAAGGGTTATTTATCTCCCCTCCCCCATTTTTTCGGAAAAAATTCCACGGTTCTCGAAAACGATAAATCTTTCGCGGACTTTCAATCAGTTAGAGTTGTCGTGACCAATGTTCCTCTCTTCCACAGTTTGGCAAATAAATATTAATTCACCGATGGCTTTTAATAAAAGCGAATGAGCGTTAACATATCGGCAACAAATTATACACTTTCGACGCTAACGAATTTCGTCCGAAAATATCTATTATAAAACAACCAACCAACGTGCGCCAACCGTATTACTCCGCAATTTTCAATTTTCCGCGCTACGAAAATTTGTCAAATTGCAATTAACTCGACGATCGATCGTTTATATTCTCCGCTAGCCCGAATGAATCATCTCGCGTTTTAAAATTAAAAAAAAAAAAAAAAAAAAAAAAA
>NIPQ01050185.1:0-10184 GCA_002806875.1 Lepidotrigona ventralis hoosana | reverse complement strand
TCCATCCCTCTTCTTCTTCTTCTTCTTCTTCGTCTTCTTGCTCGCTGATTTTATTACGGCGCCGCTGCAACAACAATGCAGCCGACGCGATTTCGCCGCGATCGTGAAAAATCGCCAACGGCAATTTGTCGGTGGTAAGTTGTTGTCCCGGTGGAATTGGCAATGAAACGAGGATAAAAATCGGTAATAATAAAGTGTTTCTTTCGTTGAAGGGAAAAGAGAACGAGAGAGAGAGAGAAAGAGGGAAAAAAGAAAGGATAAGAAAGGGGATAACTGTTTAATAGAGAGGAGAGAATTTTAAACGATAGACTCGCTGAGAAGCGAAGTCGGGTAGGACGTGGGGAGTTTTTTCAACGGGGACGAGTTATCGGAAAATCTTTGATACGATACAGAAAAGCCTCGGTAAATCAATCAGTAGATTGGCACAAAAGACAGGCGTTTCCCGCTTTTACAGCTGACGGAGCAGCCCCGGATAAAAAGCTTTAATAAAGTAAACTAAATTAAATTCCGTTTCAATTTTATTTCGTTCTACCCCTGTTCGAGACTTTTCTAACGATGATTGATCAACAGCGAGCGGCGTCGTAAAAGGCACACCCTCTCTCCCCCCTCCCCCTCTAATGCACCGATACCGCGACGAGAAGAAATACCTGGATGCAATAATGGATCGGCTGTAATGCCGGAAGCGTGGCAACGAGAAATGTAAATTACGTCTATTTCTGGTTCTGACGCCTTTCGTCAGTACCGCGGCTGTCACGATCCATCAAATTTCAAAGAAATTCGAAAATACAGGGTTATGTCTCAAGAATAGGCAGCAGATGGAAAAAAGAGTTACCTTTTTTTTTTCGGATCTTCGATCGATGCAGCTTGAAGTTCTCTAAAAAGAAAAATAAATGTCACTAGTTCTCAGTAGATGTTTGAACTTTGATTTAATTTGATAAAATCTACGCGTGAGAAATAGGAACGATATGAGTGGAACACTTTATCCTTTCGATATAAATACACAGGTTAATACTTTTCTTGTTACAAAGAATGGTAATGTCGAGCTTTATCGATTAATGCGATATTTGCGGAAAAAAAGGATTTAGGAATTCAGGAGATATTTGAACTTTAATTAAAATGTTTTACAAACAAATCATTTTTCGACACGTAAATCAATATCCTTTCTCTTTTCTTTATAGAGAATGTCGAGCTTTATTAATGTACAAAGAATTTTTCTAGATCTGCACCGTTGTCAAAATTTAGCAAGAATGGTAATCCTGGCAGAAAGATGAATCCCTCATACTCTCACAATCACAATCGGGGTTTTTTTTTTTTTTTTTTATCATAGAACCGCGTGGTCGGTGTTCGGCGTTGAAATCTCCGAGAAATCTCAGACGATCAGGAGTGTTAAATTACGACTTACGTTCGAGTAAGCGCCGCCTCGTATCTCGAATATTTCCCCCGCGACGTTGTTATTCCAATCATTTCCACGTGGCTGGGATTCTTCGGTGGAATTCCAACGGTACCCGGTGAAAGAGGCGGCTTTTCCTTTTTTTTAATCTCGCGACAGTAGCGACGAGGAGGGGGGAGGGGGTCGAGAGAACACTTCGCGACCGGTCGTCGAGCGTTTGCGGCACGTCGCGCGCATCCATCACGCGCGCGATCGCTAATATGAATTCCGGTGCGGTCGCGTCGCGTCGCGGGAATAGCTTCGTTTTTCTCCGAGCGTGGTGAGATACGATCCACCAAGCAGGAGTTAAAGACGGTGTTCAACCGTTCGTTTCAGATCACTGGCGGTGTTAATTCGTCCCCGACGATAAAAAAAAATCGATCGTCGCGCAGGCAACTGCCACACTCGTCAACAGCTGTTTACGAAACTCGTGATGTACGCCGATACGTGGCGGCATGGTTTAAATGGATCAACGATCAATTACCTACATAGTGGAAGCGCAACCACGTTTTCGAGGCTTAAAACGGGATTCCAGAGTCGTGGAATGACGAGTAGTACGGTGGACAACAACGCCGCGTTTATCGCAAAGACCACGGTTTATCGAGTTATCGAGTAACGTTGCCGTGCACGAGTGAATTGGAATCGCGAGGAACGCGTAACTGACACGTACGCTACGATTTAATAAGAACATGGTTTCTCTGAAAAAAAGGAAGAAATTTCGCACAGATTTGAAAGTCACACCTAAAAAAATTATTACGCACTCGGTGCATTAACACGTTCAGGCCACGTGTACCATCATATTTCTAATAATATTACCACATGTGATAGCTACTCAAACAAGAGAACTACTTATCGATTGATGATGTAATGAAAGATTGTGTGATAATATACCAACCTTTAGTCAAAATATCAAATGGCCTGAACGACAACAAAAGGCAAAAATGGCTTGGCAACGGAACGTGATAAATATTAATATAGAACAACTGGATTCTTGTCAGTGTGTTTTTTATTTTATCACAAATCTATTATTTACTTGTAGTATGGGTCCATCTTCTAATAAAACAATATTATATTTATTGTATATAATCTGTTAGAATTTTCCAATAAATGTAATCAACAGGTGTGTAAGCCAATGCTCATGATCGGTAGTGCATTCTCTGCACAGCGTAGTTAACGCTCACGTGGCGCTAGTAGTCATCTCGGTCTTCGCAGCATTAATTAATGTCATGTTGGCCAAAGAAGGAAACGATATTTTCGAGTATATGTACATCATTTTATTATTATTAAAAAGAAAGAAAGAAAGAAACAGACAGAAGAGAGAATTCTAATATATATATGTAATATAATATAACACGTTCCGTGCCATGTGTACCAGCGGTGGTACACGTTGTGATAGCTACTCTAATGAAAGATTGTGTGATAATATATCAACCTTTAGTCAAAATATCAAATGGCCTGAACGACAATAAAAGGCAAAAATGGCTTGGCACGGAACGTGTTAAACAGTGAAATTACCAAAGTGATCAAATTTTTCTTTGTGGACATTTGAATAATTTTCCGTAAAAATATACGAATGAAAGCTTATTGTATATTCCATTGTATTAATAAAGTACTTTTCCATTTCCATGCTTTAATCGTCGGTAATTCTAGTGTTAATAGTGTGTTCGATCTCCATTGGACGACGATGAAACATGCTCTCCACTATTTCCAACTTTTCAGCATACGAGACAGGTAAAGACACGTGTCTCGCGTGATTGACGAAACATTTTCAAACCTTGTCAAACTAGTTTCACCTGTTCACGGAAATCCAGTTGTCCAGAGAATCGTCTAAACATCCGATAAAAGTGCATGTTTCGGGTGGCGGATTTTTTCTATTAACAATCGAGACGCTCGGATGATCAAATTGTGATCACGAAAGAGAACTTTTTTTTAAAGTCTGTCAGATACTCTGGTCGTCGAGTATGATTTGACATCAGTTTTTCATCAGAGGAACTCTCACATCCGATATTTTTGTCTAAAAGAAAAAAGAAAAAAAAATTTATAAAAATAGTTTGGAGTCCAAAGGATACGAAGGAAACCAGTTTTGGATACTTGAAGAAGATAATCCAATTGAAAATGTTTGGTCAATCGTGAAACGTAGATTGCTCAACAACGAAAAACGTAAGTCGTCGAATTCCAAGTTAATAAATTCGGAGTTTTTTATTTGCCACGTTGGAAACATGTCCAAATAATAATCATTAGCACTGGAAACTGAACAAACTTTGCAAATTAAATTAAATAATATTTTAGATATACTTTCGATCTGTGCGAAATTTCTCGCGAAAGGAATATTCTGTTTCAAACGAAAGAAATGTCGAATTCCTGCAAAATATATCACGCGAGCGTGTGAACTTTAGTTTTTCGATAAAATTGTCGAGAAACTAAAATTTCGACATGAAAGTGACGCTGCTGGGTCGTGTGAATAATTTCCATTTCATTCTATTTCCCTTCTATTCGTAGAAAAAGATCGAATACGCGTGAGAGCTTGGCCTCTCAGTGCCGCGAAAAGTCGCAGATGTAGCGTTTCGAAGGCGTACGCTGTGGAAAAAACGTTCGCGCGGATCGACGTTAACAGCAATTAGGAACGCTCAGATGGATATCGGCTTCCGGGCCGTTTCTCGTTAGCAGTAAACAGGCGAGCAGGGGGAAAAGGAGGAGGAGGAGCAAGAAGAGAAGGAGGATCCATCAAACTCGGTCGTTGCCGCGTCCTCCTTTAATTAAGCGAATTAATTAAACGGAAAGCGGGCCATAGCTCCGAAGGAGGCGGCCAGGCTTCCTCGTTAGAATTTCGTGGGAGGGCCGGCGCGCGTATTCCGGCAAAGAAACAGCCAAGGGTGAACTCGACTCCGCTTTGTATTCCCGCGGAGGGCCGAAACCGGATGGAAAAATTCTAGGAAAAAAATTCGCGATAAATAGGGGGAGGTGGGGGGGGGGAGAGGGGAACCGCGACACACGGCGACGGCTGTTTTGAAACGGGCGCCCCATTAACGACGGGGAACGTAGCGCACGCTCCGCCAAGTCATCAGGAAACTCGTCCCGCGTGCCCTTTTAATTACCGCGTTCCGTTTCCGAGAGGCATTTGCATTCGCCGGAAGAGCCGTTTAGAAGTTGCCCCGGCACGTTGCCCGGGGAAAACCCGCCGCGGTTATTTAATGAATAAAACGAGAAACACGAGGAGGGAGGGAGGAGGAAGGTAACCGCGGCGAGCAAAGTCGCAACGGTAGCAACCGCGTCTTACAACGAACGGGTCTCCTCGGGTGCAACCGAGTGGAGAGAAACCGGACGTCGCAACCCGGTGGAAAACCACCGAGGTGAAAGGAATTTGTTCAGTTTCAGGGGCCGAGGCACCGAGGATTGCATTTTAATAGAGGCTCTATTAGTTCCTTCAGACTTGGAGGAGCTGCTTGTCCTTGCGTTTCGCAGGATCCCAAGGTCTTCGATCTTTGTCCCTGATAAACTGGGCGACGAGTACTTTACGTCAACCGCTGCAGCGGGATGGATGCAACTTGAACGTGCGGGGGGGGGAGGGGGGAGGAGGAGGAAAAGGGTTCGACGCGACATCCGTTTCGTTACGAAACGTACGAAAACTTCGCATCCAGTTTTTGGAGCGGAATTGGAATGGAGAGGCTACGAAAGGTCTCTCCTGGAGAGTCACCAAGTCTCCGAGCATTAGCATGCCGCGCACATTCGACAATTAGGAATACTTTTTCCGCAGCATTCGTAATTGCGTTCGTCGCTGCGGCCCTTTGGCCACCGTTCAAAACTTTGCTCTCGAAACTGGGTCCCGGTTAACTTTCCAAGTATCACAACATATCGTCATACCGGTCAGAGAAAAGGAAGAACTCGTTCCACCATCGGCCATCTTTGAGAGAAATCAAACAAGGAGATCATCGTAGCTGCAACGTTGTTCCTCTACGATGACGAACAAGTTAAAACGCCGAGTGCAAATCGAGTAGGCTCACTCGTTACGTATTCTGATGTTTTTCGTGCTTTTTTTTATGTTTCTGTTTTTTTTTTTTATTCTTTTCCTCGAGTTTACGACATGAACGTGCTCTTCAGGTTTTGCACATTTTTCTGCATGCTCTTAGTATAGAGGACCCCTAAATCTCAGTTAGTTTCCCGTGAAATGTTTTCCAACAAATATCACAAACGACTGTCACAGTATTGTATATTTTTATGTAAATAAAGTAGTTGCAACTTTTTCAAAGTAATTTCACCATTTACCACGTTATTGTTTGATAATTGAATTCGTTCAACTTGAAAATAATTTACCGTGAGAAACTAATTTTCTGTTAAATACTGTTATAAACTTTCAGCCTCAAGAATTCAAAGTTAAAATCACCTAACCTAACCTAAACCTATACGTGTTAACACATTGTTAACTGATCACGAGTTAATTCGTGTGAAATCTTTCTTCGTCGTGTTCAACCGTGTTCACTTTGTTATTAAAAAAAGAAAAAAAAATTACTCTCATTGATATTTAGATTTTCATCGCGATTTTCGTGATGGTGACAGGTGAAGAACTTTTCAATGAATTACACGCTTTATCCGATTGTCCGAGTGGCTTCGAAACATATCGTAGTGGAAATTGTATGGTTTATCGGCGGACAGTTACGAAAGATTGATTCAGATTGTTTCACTTTCTCAACTCAATTACGAAATAATAGCTGGTGACGTGAGAGGCAGCTTCTGCGTGAAATTGTCGGTCAACAATGTGTCAACTCGTTCGGAAGAAGTTTCTTAAAAAGTCGTACTTTTAAACCGGCGACCGAAGTTTCACGAGATACGCGAGAAAGTTCGTTCGCTTCGTGGTCGATTTAATTTCTGCCGGCTACTCCGCTAATTACCTGAGCTCACTGGCTGTCGCTGATCTCCCTCCGTTTCCGCTTTTCGCTTCGTTGCCGGTCACGCGAGACCTACGTAATCCCGCGCGAAATTTTTGGAAAATGTCTGAATACCAACTTTTTCCCTCTCCCCGTATCCTCGTTTTTTTCGAGGAACTCGAGGGCGGTCACGCGATCGCGCGTGACTCACCCTATGGAACCGTGTTTTACCCCTGGATTAACTGCACGTCCGCGGAATGTATCGTTCCTTCGCCGCGAGTTCTTAGAATTTATTGGCGAATTAACGAAAGATCCTGTGTGTATGTGTATCGAGCTCGAACTTGGAAGCCGAACTTGGACCTTCGTGCCGGACCTTTTGTCATCCGACGTGCGAAAGTGGGGGAGGGGGCTGTTCTCTTTGTTGTTGGAGAAAATGTTTCAACGCGTGAAGGGAAGTTTGATGGGAAACGAAACGAAACGAAACGAAACGACTTTCGCCCCGGGTGGAATTTCGGATACTGATTCTCAGGGAGAAAGAGAGAGAGCGCGGCGGAAGAGCTGATTTACCGTTTGCAGCTCGCGGGGAAAAATTCCGGCTCCGCGACGCGATACTCGGCTGACCGGCAAGAGGAATGCGATTGATTCGACTCGGCCACGTCGCGTTTTATTACCTCCCCGGCGAAAGATAACGGAGCGCGAGGGCCGAGGGGGAAGGCAAGAGAACCCGGAGACCGATCCTTGAAATTACATTTCCCCCCGCCATCCCTCCCGGAATCCGCTATCCGCTTCTATTCTTCCCGAATGGTTGCAGTGGTATTTCGGTGGTCAGCGGGAAGAATCGTTGGCCATCTATCCGATCCGTGACGGACGCTCTATGACGGACGATCCTCGGGGAACTCCGACAACTCTGGCTACTTTCTGACGCGTACGTCACGCGTACGTATCGCTCGATATCTCGCTGAAATCGAAAAACTACCGGATTCCTCTTCCGCCATTTGCCACGAAATTCCCGTTTTCGCATTTCGTATTTCGCATTTTCCCGCGTTTATAACACACAAATTCACGTGCACTCGCCCCTCGTCCCTCTCGTACATAACCGCGAATATGGGAATATTACTTTACTGCGCGGTTGTTCACTCGGTTCACACTCAGTGGTTGTGTATGCGAGCGCATTTACTCTCGTTCATTCGCAATGCCGTAATATTACTTTCCCGCTGCGAAGGTGCTAACCTTCGTATTTACGTTCGTTCACGCGGCGGCCATTTGTACGGGGTGGCCACTGAAAAACTGATGGGTTTGGAAAGAGCCTGTATTTTCGAGCAGGAAAATGATGGTCACACGTGACACTGAAAAAAGAAAAAAAAGAAAAATCCATTGATTATATCTCCAAATGAAATAATAAAAAATTAAGGAAACATGTGTTTTCAAAAGTTATTCTTGTTTAATGTCATTCAGCCTTCTGTGAGTGGTCACCCTATATTTGTACGAGGGCTGTTAGCCCCGTTCATTTCGTTGCTAATTTCTAGTTTCCATTCGCTTATGCGTCCGTTCGCGTTAATCGTCGAATGCCCGCGCAATTATGTCAATGGCGCGTCCTCGATTCTCCAGCGTCGATTTCGATCGGGCGACGTGTTTGTTGGCAACCGACCGATGCAGCCTGGTTAATGTTGCAGGGATCGGGAAGGATACGTCGGCACCGGCATACCGGAAATTACTGCTCGGAAATCCAATTAATGGCCACGCGTCTTTTCCGTCTGTCGGTCCATCCAGTCATACCGGAATGAAACGGTCCCTGCTATTGGTAACTTGTTTGGCTCTACCCGCGCGGATCATACAGGCCATCCGCGTAATCACTTTGAACTCGCCCCCTTCTCGTTTACACGCTTCGATCGTTTTTCGAGACGATTCGATTTGTAACATTCCCGTTCTAGCAAAACGCCTTCAATTTTCACAAGTTTTAGGTTAAGTTTAGCTTAAGTTTAGGTTAGATTTAAATTACAAAACCTTTCTGTCACATCGTCGGGCGCTTTTTACAGAGCTTTAAAATTAAGTTCTTCAACTATGTTGACAATACTCTGTGCTATCTTCATCGTTATTTTTACTTTGTTGTTATTTTTAACTGTTACTTTTTTTAATATTAAACGTCAGACGACCGGTTTAGGTTAGGTTTAGGTTTAGGTTTAGCTTAGGTTTAGGTTAGATTTAGGTTATCAAACCTTCCTGTCACATCGTCGAGCGCTTTTTACAGAGCTTTAAAATTAAGTTCTCCAACTATATTAAGTTCTTCATCGTTATTTTTACTTCGTTGTTACCTTTAACTGTTACCTTTAACTGTTACTTTTTTTAGTATTAAACGTCAGACGATCAGTTTAGGTTAGATTTAGGTTTAGCTTAGGTTTAGATTTAGGTTAGGTTTAACTCGATATTTTTAACTCGCCAGAAAAGAAGAAGAAAAATAATCGAAAAAACAGTTTGGAGTGTAAAGGATTAATTTAAACTTTCCTTAAAAAAAAAAGAAAAATGAAAATATATAATTCTTTTTCTTACTGCCTAAAAGTTATTTTCTGCCTTGTTTCTTGTATTAAATTGACAATTATCCCTTTTGTGAAAAGGCCTTCATTTGATCTTCAATGTGATACATATAAAATGCCCCGTTACGATTAATGTTACTTTCTCATCTTTCCTTACTGTTTCCCTGTTATCGGATGACACCTTTCCCAAAATAGATCACTATCGTATTCACTACCGTTTCTATACGTTCATTGTTAGTTAATAAGCATGAATGAATGAACAAATAAATAAATAAAGGTGATCTGCCTGGGAATTATTCATACCGCCTCGATCACTCGCGTCTTAATCGTGTGAAAGCGAGTATCAATCCGCGAAAGATGTTTCCTCGATTCACAAGCTCGACCCTGCAACGATTCCTTCTCCCCCCGCTGTCGTCCGCGTCACCAGTTTATCCCGACTGTGAACGTTGTTCCGGCAATCGCGCATTCGCCGATCCTCGCATTCCTGTTGCAGGCGTAGGCTGGCAACGGTAGTTCCGAGGAAGTTGCGAGAATCGGGCGAACCAGGCATTCCTGGACGGCTGCGTGGCTCACGGCGATTCCGTTCCATCGGCTTCTATCCACCAGGGTTGAACGGGGGTAGGAGGGGGAGGGGGGAGGGTAGGATGCGCGGGCTGAAACGAACGAAGGAGGTGGAGAACGCGAGAATTCCTTCGGCCATTGAAATTTTGCATTCCGAGGTCAGACCGAGCAATATCTGGTTCCGCGTTTCTCTCACGGATGAGAGAGAAATCGATCGCCAGCACCGGTAGGTCGTAATCGTCCGGCCTCCGGAAACCGAAACCGAAGGGGCGGAGGAAGGCCGTTCTCTCTGTCGAATTTTCCTCGCCGTGGCGAAGATTAAAAGATCTATAGAACGACCTATTATACGCTCGAGTTAATACGCTCGAGATCGGGCGAGTCCCTCTTCTTCTTCCGATTCTTCGAGCTCTCAAGGTCGCCCTCAGCTTAAGAACATCCCGCCGAAAAAACGAGAGAAAAAGATGAGATTCTTCTCCCGGATCAGGGAAAAACAATCGCTTCTCCGTCTGACGCGGAGAGATCGCAGTCACCAGTCGGCCTTGGTAGAACTAAGCCAAGCCAAGGAGGGTTGAAATAATATTGACGCAGTGTTTTACCTCCCTGGCGGATCGGCCGTTCCGCGTTTCCTTCCAGTCACCGTCGTCGGTAATAAAGAAAGATCAGCCCGGGTGGAATCCGAACCGCGAGTCCAACGTCGGCGAGCAAGAATGCCACGCCATTAATAATCCCATTAAACCGATCAAACACTGCCGGAATAAATCCAATAATGGACTTCTACCCCCCCCCCCCCCCACCGAACAA
>NIPQ01050130.1:0-10042 GCA_002806875.1 Lepidotrigona ventralis hoosana | reverse complement strand
CGAGAGTGCAGAGTGCAATAGTGTGTGTGTGTGTGTGTGTGTGTGTGTGTATGTGTGTCGATCAAAGGACGGGTCAAAGTGTTTGTTTGACGGTAGATATAAAGAAACGGAGGTTAAAGTGGCTAGAGAGGAAAGAGAGAACGAATGGAGCATGGTGCGAAAAGCAAAAGAGGCCTGGTACGCCGCTAAAAGTAGGTGGTGGGATTTATCCTCGGCGGTGATTTCCTCAGATTTTCCGCTCGTATTATTTGTTCGACATCAGGTCGACGAGGAGGAGAGAGACGGGGCAAGGGAGCTCCGTCCGTTTCTTTACACTGTGAAGAATATCAATTGTTAGAAATACAAAGGGTAAGAGAACCGAGGGAGAGAAACTGGCAGATAGAGGGACAGAGACGGCTATCGGTAAAAAGAGAAGGAGAAAGAGAGAGAGAGAGAGAGAGAGGATGAGGACCGTCGCGCGTAGTTTGGGGTAAGGAAGAACCGTCGACGTTCTATATAGAAAGTGACGTAGGGTAGCGAAAGGAGGGTGCCGCCTGTGGCACACCGCCCCTGTATAAACTAAATTCTTAAGAGAATTTAACCGTTTGAATAGCTCGCAAATCCATTGCAAATGTTTACACGGGATTTGCACGACCGCCCCTCCCCGCGTCTCTCGCGCTCTTTCCGCTCGCATCACCGAGCCACCTCCGACTCTTTGACTTTCCCCGTTCGAAGACCTGTTCGAAGGTTTCGATATTCCCGATTTCGATCGAACCTTGCCAATGGCAGCCTCTATAATCTATCAATATCATTGAGAACAAGCTCAAAAATTGTCCAGTCGAAAGAATTGAAAGGTGCACGGGACAAGATCCTAGTCAGTATCGAGAAGAACGAATTTTCATCCGGAAAGTATTGAACGAACTGGAACGAAGGAAGAGACGATTGCTTGGCAGGCGAAATCGATTTAATGCAGAGACGCATATCAAGGCAGAGCGAGGAGGAGGCTCCCCAAGGCGGTCGCGATGCAGGGAACTTTGCTAGGAAACTTCTATCAAGAACAGAGGCAAGACCGCAACGATCAGTAGTCCTTCCCGGTAGCAGTTCGTCTCCGGTTTACGGACGTATGTAAAGCACCGACCGAAACAGCCCCCAAACCTCCGCGACCGCTCCCTTACCTGCTCCTCAAGACAAACAGTGGCGGTGTCTTAACAAGTGGACCAAGCTGCGCCCAAGACAAAGGGTAATTGAGGGCAGGGATTAATACCCCTATACACCAGAAATCCAGCCTGCCCGTTCTCTCTCGGAGTTCTCTCCTCAGACTGTATCTCTCTCTCCATGGAAGGAGGACACATTCACTTCTGGTCTCCCGTGCTCGCCCTCTTGTTTGTCTCTGTCCTTCTCTCTTTCCCTCTGATCTGACCGTATCCAACTCCTTCCGCTTCTTCGACTTCCTTGCGCGCCAACCCTCTTCCATCTCGCCGTCGCGTGAGTACTTGTTTCTTCCCACTGTCCTCTCTGTCTGAGAGAGAGAGAGTTCTCCTTCGGAGCTCCCGTGTCTCGAAGGAGAAACACACCGAGACGCAATACGAGACGCGAGGCAACACGGTCCGAACCGAGGGCTGGTCATCTTGCTAATTAAACAATCAAATACGGGCTAGCTCAAGGTTTCCCATTTCCCTGCCCGACGTTCTCACGAGTTTTTCCCCCCCTTTGATCGAGCCATCAACCACCATTCTTTGCCTCGTTGGAAATTCTCGCGGTGAAGTAGCCCGCGATTTTATTGCACAAACGAACTGTTTCGAATTAATTTCGATGTAACCATTTCGCTCTGCTTCTTTGCTCGATCTTTATAAATCACGTAGGTACGTATTTAATATCCGACGCAAGCAAGAAGGCGTCGAGAACGCGTATGGCTGTATCGAGAAGTAAATGTACGAATTTCTAAAATCTCACGTGCGTAACGTGCGTAATCCTACTAGTCGTACAGTTGGAAACAACCCTTTCGGGACGAGCAGAGAACGCGGCGAGGAGGGGAAAGGCGACGGAAAGACAGAGACGAAAGGGAGAGACGTAAGAAAGGAAGAAACAAATGACAAAACGAAAGGGAGAAAGCCGAGAGGGAAAGTGAAGACGAGAGAGACTACACTTTACCCTCGCAGAATTATAATACAAAACGTCATAACTATCTTCCTAATCACAGTTTATTCTAACTGGTTCCTTCGTAACGAGGTGGCGTAGTCCTTTGTGCCGACTGCAAAGTACGCGGACAAGCGGATCGTAAAGTAGAACCACCCCACGGGACCCCGGGGGGATGTTCAACGTTCTTAGAGCATGAAACTCGAAAGGACGGCATTTGGAAGGCGTACGAATATTACGATTACCCTCCTAAGCGCAGTTCATTATCATCGTTTGCACGGTACAGATAGAGTCGAGAAGTTCGTATCGCGCGATACCACTGTTCGTTTGGTACAATAACGATAGCGACGTTTCGAGGAGTATCGTAAGTATTTAGTAATTATCTTCCCGAGTGTACAACGACCTTGTTGCCGAAAGTTGCTGATACATCGAAATCCAGACAACTCTCCGAACTTGTTAACCGTTTAAAAACGCCATGCGAATTACAGGTGCGAAATTTCATTGAAAAACTTTCTTTTCTCTTCATCAAGCACAATTTTCTCTCAATCACGCGAAGAAAGATAATCAAAGAAGAAAGATCATCGTTAAATTTTCCATCGTGCGATATATATATAAATAAAAAAAATGCGTGATACGCGAGTTGAAATACGAAACACAGTGGTACGACTTCGATAAAAGCAAAGAACGAAGAGCCGAAGTATTTAGCGTGTTAATCACCTAGCAACGACACACTGTCGCCGATGTATTAATTATTGAACGGTTGGCCAGTGACCGAGGGTTTCATCCATAAAACACAGCAGAGTTGCGAGGGGTGGAAGGAAGTCGGATCTCGCAAACGCGTCACCTAGATACACGACACGAGATAATTGCCGCTATAAATTTTACATTTTATTGCCGATCGACCAGAGGCGATAGGGATTATTGCGTGCGTTCGATTGTAATGCATTATCTTTTGCCGCCTAATGCTTTCGCCGTTCGAGTTGGCGATCTGTGAATATTCTGTGTCTCGCGTTTTCGTTTTATCGTGCGATCGTTGCAACGTGCAACAAGCGACAATTGTTCTCTCAGCCTGTATGCACGACCACCGGCACGATTATGTCAAAAGGAATGCTCTTCATCTACGTGAAGATGATTCGTTTCTGATAAATCAAATACTTGGGTGAAAAGTAGCGAGTCCGGTAATTATTTATAAACGTTTGTAATCGATAGACGTTATAAATTCATGCTGCTAATATAATAGTATCTATAATATAATCGTCCGCTGTTGTATTTACGATCGTTAAAAACGATAAAATTCATTTAACCGATGTACGTTTCTCGTAAAATTATAATTTCGCTTTTATAAATACGTAAAATACAAAGTACGTGATGACGATACGATCGCGGGTGAAATGCGATTTTTTCCCGATTGAGAATTAAACTTTTCAACTCCGAAAACACGTGATCAACACGCAATTTCTGCGCCTTTGTTTTAATATAACGTGCCGAAATAATATCGACTTTCAGATGTTATTTGCGTTCGTGAAGTTATCGGTATATTTGATCATGTATCGTAGGGCAAACACCAAATTGGAAACCAACGAGAAAAACTTTCTAGCGAGCTAACAGAATATTTTTTCTAAAGCAAAGCATGAAAAAAAAAAAACATCCAACTCGTTTTACGATTCCAACTCGTTCCTGCGAAGGTGGAAAATCAATCATCCCATGGTCGATTGCACTATCGTTTTTTTCTTTTTTTTTTTGCGAAAATAAAAAAAAGACACAAGATGTACGCAAAGTATTGTTAAACCTATCCGTTCGAACGATACGCGAGCAAAGTATAACTGTTAACCTTACGATAATTTACGAAGTAGTTAACCGCGCAACCTTTGACCTACGAGCGTCTTGCATGCAGCCATTGGGTGGTTAGTGGGAGGCTAAAAGGTAAGACTACCCGCCGATGCAACTTGCACAACGGGGGTGAAACAAGAAGGGGTGTAAGGTCTTTTCGAGACCGTACTTATGTACATGTACCTGGCTGCGTACCTGGCAATGCCACTATCGATTATTAGTTGTTATCTTGGTGAAGTATTGTAACCCCACCGACCAAGCAGCAACCAGCAACGCGACGACGACGAATACCAGCGGCTCGGTCAACGGGTGTGCACCACCACATCCCTTTCTATCGTGGCGCACAGGGCCTCGGCCACTTGCATACATCACTCGACACCGAGATAAGACTCGGATGGATCGTTATACTGCCCGGTCTATGATTAATAATTACTCGCGAGCTTTTATCAGATGCCAGACGACGGTAGAGTTACCTCGATAACGAGTAATCAAACCCCTACGAGTTGGACGGGCTTTACGTTCACTCGGAGAATTCTATGGACTTACGCGTCAACCTCGTCTAGAAGACGAGTGGTTAGACACGAAATTTGTTTCTAATATGTTTGCTTAAACGTGAATAAATATAAGTATATCCTTTAAAAATAATTCAAATAAATTCTGTCTTCTCTTTTTAAAATTAAATTCGGGAAAAGATACGCACGTTTGGAAACGTGAGAAGGTGAAAAGGGATAAGAAAAAAATTTGCAACACAACGGTGTCTTTAGAATCATTAGTTACGGATTGCGAGCGTAATCACGGAAATCCTAGTTAACTGTGCCGAGACGGTCTTTCGTCCCGCGTGTCGTGTCGTGACACTTTCTCGCCCTTGTAAATGCAAATTTTATTAATAACGAGGTTATATTTCAAATTGATCCGAGTTTCGCGCCAGCTCGGTAATCGCACACTTTCGGTCACGCACTCGTCGTCGCTGTTACATTTGCAAAAACGAAAAAGAACGTTCTGCGCGTGCAAGGTACGTACTAGGTACGTACATACAAAGGTGCGAGCTAACTAGACAACAATATCGCGGAAAGTTTGTTGAACCATCGCCCTAAGTAAAATCGTATCAAATTTCCGCTTAATACTCCGTTTTGTTTTTTTTTTTTTGATTATTTGTGCGTTCGATGTACGAATTAATTTGATACTTTTGTTAAACAAAATATCGGTTGACTTCCTTAATAAATAAGGGAGAAGCTATCGATTATTCTTAATCTCGATTTAAATGATAGGAATTCCCACTACGAAATCTTTGATATCGCTCTTTCATAATAACTTTATTTAATACGAAATAAATCATTTCTACAACTACAACATTTCTCTCTTTTAATCGAAGTACAGAAAGAATGTTTGGTATTGTATTCTTTAAAGGGTATTGCTCATCGCTATCGTTTCGATAAATTACGACCGTTACGTAACCATTACGTCATATAACGTATATCAATGAGGTACGATTTAAAATAGTTGAGGTTAGCAATTAAAAATTACAAAGGGAGAATCATTTGAATTTCAAGGGAAGCGCATAATTACTCGAGACTTACTAATTAATTTATACTTCATTCGATTATATAAATATTCAACGTTAATTCAATACTCAAAAAGAAAAAGTGTAAATTGGATACGGAAAGCTATACTTACTTCGTCTGCGAAAACGGGAGACTGGAACAGCATATTCTCGTTCAAGAGTCACAAGTTACCGTTCGTTTGTTCCGAGCGCCTATCGCTCGATAAATCCACCGGTACGTATAATTTCTAAAACACATACGGTTGATAAAAGGCTTGTGCACAGAGTTAAAACGGGGGGACGCGGTGTTTCGTTCGAGAGCAGCCGTTAATCGCGATCTACCCTAACCCATGTTCGTATTCAAGTCTAAAGACTCAACCAATCGCAGTGACTATTCGACCGGCAACGTCCAATCATCGCAGTGGACACCGCGTAGCAGTGGTCACGTGGTATGCTCGATTTCCCTCCAACCGCGCCAACACGACGTGAACATTCCGTGCGCTATCATCAGCCGCAATCGGATATCAATAGAATTTGCATAAAAATCTATATACGCGTCCCTGGTAAGTCATATTGCACGCTCGAAACGATGAGACACCGTGTATTTTATGAAACAAACATACCGCCACATTGCCGCTATCCTGGACGTTAAGATACAGGCGACAAACTGTTTGAATTTCGTTGAATTAATTTAAGAATTAATTTTTTTCATAGTGTAAAAAAAGTTACTAGAAATTCAAAACGAACAATTTATGGAAAAATTCTATTTTTGTCGTCAAGATCTCTTGTTTCTTTGATAGCAGATGTATAACATGCGCATTTTAAAAATATATATTACCACATTTTAATAATCGTGTTGTGTAACATTTAAGATGTAGAGTTGGTAGCACTATTGCTAACAGTTTGAAGTTCCTCGTAAGAATAATGACAGTAAGTGAATATTGCGATTGAATATTGCAGTTGAAAATGTGAATGGTTTAAGTAAGTGATTAATTTATCTAGGTATAAACAATAGTTTCTTTTATTTATTGGAAATTAATTCTGTTACCACTTTGGCTTCATGATCATTACCAGCTTTCTTAAAAATTCAATTCATTTCATTTGTCTTTATTTCAGTATCATTATTGCAATGGAAAATTATTCGCATCATGTCACTCTTCGTATTTGCTTCAAAATTGGGAAAAATCAAAGAAGAAGCTCGCGAGTCACAACGAGGTTAAGTTTGAAATTATGTCGCTGCGATCAAGGATGAAGGGATATCGACCAAAGCTGTTAAATCAGTGAGTACGCCACAATTAATAGACAGTATTTCATAGCAATAATTTTCATTTTTATGTCAAACGATACGGTCAAAGTTATACATCATAACCAAACATTATCTTCTAAAATTGATCGTTCTCTTTGTTTGATATT
The DNA here is from genome assembly GCA_002806875.1 of Lepidotrigona ventralis hoosana. NCBI lineage: Eukaryota > Metazoa > Arthropoda > Insecta > Hymenoptera > Apidae > Lepidotrigona > Lepidotrigona ventralis. The sequence goes on along the minus strand of NIPQ01050130.1, from coordinate 3,144 downwards.
TATTCCCCATCGTGTAGAATTGAATTTCTACTTGAACGATGAAAATTTAAGAAACATTGACTACCAAAGCCACGAACAAGAATCGTAATGTTCCAAGCTATTCCATTCCCGCACGATGCATTTGTTCTATTCGAAGAGACCCCATCTAAGCGTCTTCCGTTCCCTATCGACGTCGACACGCGTGTCGACACACCCGGAATCGAGGCTTTCATTCAGTTTTAAAGGGCACCTACAATGTAGAAGTATGAGAGGGTAGCATTCGTAATGCATGTAAACGGCAATTTATACACATTTTACACGCATTTTCACGTGTAAAATGGTGCAACAGATATTATTTTTACTGTGATAAAAGTGATTGATATTTTATGTACACTAGTTAACAGTTGATATTTAATATTATATTATATAATATTTAATAATATTATTACAGATATTATTTGTTTTTACTGCGACAAAAGTGATTAATATTTTATGTACACTAGTTAACAGTTGATATTTAATATTATATTATATAATATTTAATTTATAATATTGTATAATTTATATTATATAATATTTAATTTACAATATTGTTAAAATAATTTACAATTTATATTGTATAATATAATATTTAATTTATACACACTAGTTAAAAGTTGATATTTAATACTATATTATATAATATTTAATTTATAATATTGTATAATTTACATTATATAATATTTAATTTATATTATATATTATATTATATTTAATTTATATTATATAATATAATATTTAATTTATACACACTAGTTGAAAGTTGATATTTAATACTTGCAAGTTAAAAAGGCATTATATAAAATTCTGCTTTCAAATGTAATACGTTCAAATAGACTAGACGTCTCGATTAATTCGTTGGTTGTTGGCTACGAAAATACACGATATTGCAGGATAACATTCTGATAACCATACTTTCTCGAAATAAATTTGAACGAAATAAATATTACATGAAACGTGAGCCACTTGAAACTTCATTAATGTATTATGAAGTGCAAAAGAAAAACCGATAATGAATTTGCTTTTAATGATATAGAGAAAATTCATACGATATCAAATTCAGGTTTTCACAAACGTATACATAAAATATTAACTCTATCTTCGAAATGCACATATTTATATTCCTCTACGTTTGTTTTTCGCATTTCTAAAGCGTGAATATTTTTCATATTTGTCTATCTTCCAATCGTTCCTGCATGGAAAATATCCTCTGAAGCAATTAAATCGAAGGTTTCACGCTGGTCCGAGTTGTCGCTGATACTCCCGTGATAAACGAACGTTCGCGAGAAGCGCGGCTCTCTCGCATAGATACGCGTAATTAAGCCTGGCTCTGAAATTAAAAACTGAACTCGCGTCTACATGCAGAGAGCGCAGAGAGAGAGAGAGAGAGAGAGAGGAAAGGGAGACAAGCAGAAAGAGAGAGAGAGAGAGCAAGGAAACGGAAGCTCAATCAAACGGGCGTAATAAAAAAAACGCGAACGCGGGCGCGCGCTTTCGATTCGTTACGCGGGAGCGGAACGAGCGCAAACACGAGACGGCACGCGGCCCATGAAAACGTAAAATCGTTCGGAACGAGTAGTCTGCAGCGATGCAGAAAAGAAAAAGATCCGAGAGAGAGGTTTGCCTCGGCCTTTTTCTCTTCCGGCTAGAAGCTTGGAGGGTTCGGTTTAAAGGCCGTTTTCGGCGAAAAACACTGGCCGCCTCGGTGCACGCGGCTGATTTCGATTGAATAATTTATGTTTCATTACGGCAGCCCGTGGCTTATAGACGCCTTGCAAACGCCGGCCGTTCCGTACAGGCACAGAAAGCCCTGAGCCAACACTGGACCGTCTGAATCAGACGGCCTTTCACATATTTCCTATAGGCATTCAGGCCAACGGTGAAAAGAATTTTGTATCGAGGTTATTGAAGGGACGCCGGCCGATACCGGCGCGATGCCTCCCGTCCTCCTACTCTTCCGCCAATATAAGAAGGCCATTTTTTTCATCCCCGAGTTTTCGTGCTTACAACCCGGCCGAATCACTCTGCCCGCCTCTACCAGAATTCATTCAATCGGTTTTAGTGCATTGCTGTCTCGTTGTTACGTTGATACATTCCTCTTATGCTTCATGATTTCAGACCTTAAAGACACTGTCTTTGAAAGTGTCTAGTTTGAGTTTACATTTCACTACCTACAGTTTGGTAGATCAGTCTAATTGTAAAGAGATATTTTCGCACATCCGTGACGATAGCAAAAAATACGGAAGCATTTCCACTTGAGAGTTAATCGTGCTCGTCGGAGAAATAAATCGTCGGAGCAAAGGCATCTGAATCATAAGAATCGGGCAACGAGGAGCAGAGCCATAGAAAAGCTAAAAGAGAGGAAAGAGGCTAACGGAATGAAAAACATTCGGGGGAAAACTTGAAAATCGTCTGCTATATTATTAAAGCTGTCCCCATCTACCTTGGTATAGAGGCTTTGCATCACCTAAAATATCTACCCGTGAACGAAGTATGCATGTCAATATTTTATAATACGACAAGACACATAAGGGATCCCGCCCCCCAAGGCACTCGATATCTTCCCGTTTGCCAGATATTGTTCGAGGGTGGAAATTGATAGGGTGGCGCTGATATAATCTACGATACACGTGAGCGCAGCAATGAAGCCCGCTTTTTTTAATTTTGTCGTAATCAATAATTCAGTTCGCACCCCCTTCGATTCCTTTGTTCGATTCTTCGAAAAATCTCGACGTACGCACGTTAGCGAATATTTTTAGAGTACGTTAGTACACACATATTTCCCAATATTTTCGGTAGGTTAATTATGAATAATCACCCTCAGATTAATCACGCGTGTTTTACGTAGACAGTTGAAAAAATCGTACTGACAAGGAAAATGGAATTTTCTTCCCAAGGATCAAGGTATCCTCGATTCTTGTCGACCCTCTTGAAGCTGCAACGAATAAAGTAGCAGTGATTTACCGAGTGAAATTTGAGTATCGCGAAGCACGCGAAATGCGTATCGTGAATCCAATATATTGTTCATGGGATTCCCCCTATTAGATGGCTATAACTCATCGGGGATTCCGTAACAAAAGGAAAACCACGCCTTTTTTATATACGCTCTTTCCTTTCAGGCATTAA
>NIPQ01050097.1:0-10105 GCA_002806875.1 Lepidotrigona ventralis hoosana | reverse complement strand
TGTCACAGCGGTTGCGAGTTGCAATTATACGCCGGTAAATTATTCGTTGCTCGTTTCATTGTGCACACGTGCATACGTTAAAAGGAACAGGAAGATCGATAAAAGAGAGAGAGAGAGAGAGAGAGAGAGCGTGTGTACAGGAACGATTGATCGCACGGAGGTTGTGTAACAGCTTCGGCTAACCTTCGACGAAAGCTTTTGCGTTTTCGTTTCGATATCCTCCTATTCATCCTCGTGTATAGGATGGAAACTCTCTCGACTTGGACGACATCGATCGCCCGATACCGAATATCAAGGCTGACCCACACCCGCGTGTCTAGCACTCAGGTATATTTAATGAAGATGATCCTGAGTACTTGGTGAACGATATCTCTACCACTCTTGCAAGCTCTGGCGACCTAGTTTTGTCATTTTGGATGAGGGGGTGCCCTGTGACTCCTCCTTAGCTAGTCTAGATCATGGATTTTTTTGTACCTTTCCTACTAAGATGATCCGACTTACAATTATTAGAACAATTGACCACTGGTCGAGTTAAGAATTGGCCAATGACAAAAATGACCAATTTGTAATTTTACGTTGTTAGCATGTTGCTAGCATGTTTCAGTGATTCTATGATGAAATATATGAAGAGATATAGAATAATATAAATTTCATATATTTTTGTATATTTATATGTTATTACTGGATATTCTATGATATAATAAATTTAATAGAGTAATTTAATAATATAGAGTACATAGAATATTATTATATAGAATAATATAGATTTTATATATTTATCATTTATTTACATATTTTTATATAGAATTTATATCATTCTATATCTTCTATCTATTTTTATATAGAATTTATATCATTCTATATTCATATTATTCTACATATAACATATTTTTATATAGAATTTATATTATTCTATATTCTCTTTCTATTTATATTATTCTATATATTCTATATTATTCTATATCTGTATATAATCTCTATCAGATATAGTTAGTATATTTCTAGATACTCGAGTTATTTTTTAATGAAATATATTAATTAATGAAATATATTTATATATATATAAATTATTCTAAATTATATATACTTTAAAATTTATCCTGATTATTCTAAATTGCATGTATTTTTCATTTTATCATTCTATCATTATATCATTCTATGTTTGTTTCTATTATTAATATAATAAGTTTATATTAATAATAGATCTATATAGATCTGATAGAGGTTCTATATCTATATAGAACCTCTATCAGATATAGTTAATATCAGATATAGAATATCTCTATGAGATACAATTAACAATATAAAGTAACATAAATTTTATATATTTCTAAATACTATATATTTCTTGCACTTTGCACTTTAATTTCTTTGCTATGGATATTATACTTTGTATTATACTCGTATAAGCCTCGATGATATTCCATATTTTTTAACATTCCTTTTACCTTTTCAACTTTTCAACTTTGGTAGAGGAATACGAAATGCATTTTTGCAGGGAATATTTTTGTTACTTTTGACAAAGGAATTGAAACCAATTGCGCCAGCATTGCAGGTAGATCGGGCGCGCTTGTAAGGATACACATACCGACCGTGTAGTGTTCGGTATCAATCCTTCCGTTAAATCCACTTGATGAACTTTAGCTGCAATGCTGGCGCAAACGTTGGAATACTTCCAGAAAGGGATAAGAACGGAAGTCTCGGGCAATATCTATTAGTCAGTTCGACCCGCCACGTCCGATATCGATGATCACCACACACAGTTACTTAACTTGTACTTTCCTTCAATTTTATAAAACCGATATTGTCACGTTATGCAAACGACGATAGAGCTTCACATTCACTTAACAATTTTCTTTGTTTCCTGGAGAAATTTGAGCAAATTCGAAAGAAATTTGAAATGTCTCTCCCTCTACGAAGTAGAATTTTATCTCATTTCGAAGATGTTACATTGAACGTTTATGTTAGTCGCGATTTTTGCCTTATTTCGAACGTTTTTTTTAAACATTTAAACACTTTTTTCTTTTTTTTTTTTTTAAATTTTACCGACCGTGTATTCTCATCTCGAAATGTTTCTACCGAAAAAACAGTGTGCCTGCTTTACCGACATTTTTGCTCTGACAAAAAGAAAAAAGAAGCATTTGATTTTTTTTTATCGCTTCACATTCATTGTGAGATATCGTCTAATTTTTTGTGAGCAGTGTATAAATTACACCCAATTAGATATCAAGATCGGAGTAAAACCAACAAACCGGCATTTATCCGGTGTTTTCCTCCGCCGATCTTTCTCTCGTATAAAAGCAAAAAAAAAAAAAGAAAAAACACTGTGCATACACTTCCCTGCGAGATCGATTGCTCTCGTAATAACTGCGAGATTCAATTCGTTCGCGTCCGCGAAACGAGCAACAATAAATTTTCTTCAATGCAACCGGGTCTTATGCAATCTCGTTTTTGCGCAGCCATGAATCTATATGAATGTTTACGCGGCGAGTATGCCTAATAACGAACGATTATCGAGGACGATTGTTACAATGTGTTACGCGATTTGTTTATCTTTTTCTCGTTTCTTGATTCTTCGCGCGCGCGCGCGCGAGAGAGAGAGAGAATGTATCCGATATCGAGCAACTTTGCTTTTATTACAACTTTTTTGTAGTTTATAGTTTCCGATCTTCTGACCTACATCAATTTAACGAGTTGTTTTTTAAAAACCACTTTGCACACATCTTTCGAGCAAGATGGCTTCGATCTCAATATAATATGTATCAATTGTCAATTTTCAGCTTGTTCTTTCTTTTCTATTTGTTAGCAATACATCGTATCTTGATCACAAGTTATACTTGATTGTCGTTCTTGTTCATTTAGAAAAAATGAGGCAACGTATAATGCACGTAATCGAATAATTTCAAAAAAAAAAAAATCTGTGCTTCAAACTATAATTTAGCACCGAGTATAATTCACTGTAATAAATAAATTACTAATTCGCTACGATTTTACCGAAAGAACAATGATCTTTTCGGAACACGGTGTATAGCGTTCGATATAGTGTTCAGAGGTTGCGGTTACATTTTCTATAATGAGATATCGTCGTGTCGTTGCAAGAAAAGAGAAACAAGTGGAGTTGTCACTCCCAGTGTATCGGATTGGCCCGGTTTTCTTTTTTCTTTTTTTTTTCTTTTTTTTTTAGGGGAGAGTCGACCCCATCATGAAATTGTCAGTGACTATTTTCCTAGAGAAAATCGTGCCAACTGAATATAAAAGAAAGGCCTGACAATAGAGGATTATGGACAAATGAGGAATTGTTGAATTGCAGAGACAGTTCAAAGTTTTAGCGAAACTCAGACGTGGATCTGGAGTTTTTTTTTTTTAGCGTTCCTACAGAAAGATAATGATTGTTCAAACAAAGCCACCTTGATCGTTAAGCACGAAAAATGAAGAATAAATTTAAAATTCATACCAAAAAAAAAAAATTGCAAAAGTGGTAGTATTTTATTTAAGTCTAAATGGAATTTATATATTTGCTAAATATGTCAACAAGTGAAAGACGATTTTCTTTCATTTTGTTACTTTAGGCGTAATAATATCACTTTCTCACTGCGAAGGAGAAACTCCCCATTGTGAAACAAGTTATTTTTACGTGAAGCAAACTTAATTCCCCTGTTAAGAGGATTATTATAAATATAACAGTTCAACTGCGTTCGACGTGTATACTCGTGTAAAATAAACAATTACCATTTACTTTAAAAAAAAAACTTCAATAAGAAGTAATAAAAATTCATCATTTTTTGGTAATATTTTCTCTCTGCATTACCAAACCGCTATGTGTTTTATAAAAAAAAAAAGTGTTTGATTATTCTCTTTGGTGAGGTAATAAAAACAATTCGGAAAAAATACCAGATGCATCGGGGGAAATAATCAACTCAGTCTGTAAAGATTAATGGAAATCCGATATACTGAAGCGAATGGTCAAACTTTTTTTCTTTTATAAAATACATAGAAATTTTTTATTAACGTAAGGAAACACACATCAGATATGACCAAATGTTTATTACTTCTTAGATTAGGAGTTTCTAAAGTAAATGGTTATCTTTTATCTTACGCGTCTGTCAACCGCACTGAAACAATAAATACATTTCCGATCGACACGTGTATGTTTTTATGTTCTGTAAATTATAGTTCTTTCCAGCTATGTGTATCTTTCATATGAATGACAATCAAGTGCATTTATCAAACTCTATACGACTAAAGTGTGTCTGACACCAACCCATCGAACAGTGAGTCGTCGGGCCCTGGGGACCGACAACAACCCAACGAACAGCGAGTTGTCGGGTCCTGGGGACAGACACTAACCCATCGAACAGCGAGTCGTCGGGCCCTGGGGACCGACACCAACCCAACGAACGGCGAGTCGCCGGGCGCTGGGGGGCCGACACCGGTCGAAACGAACACCGCGAGTGTCGGTCCCTGCGGACCGACGCAGACTCAACGAATGTCGGTCCTCAGGGACCGACACCCGGCTCAACAACATCGAGGCGCCGGCCCCCAGGGACCAACACCGACCCATCGAATGGCGATGCGTCGGTCCGGGGGGACCGACACCGTCTCGAGCGTGTTCAAATTTTTTTCCCGCCCCAGAAAAAGAAAGTTTCGTTCGACGTTGCGCGTTTTTCGCCTGAATGAGATCACGTTGCCTGAACGTGTGCGGCACGCGTTCTGCATATTCCGCTGAGAATCCCCATCGAATTCGCGGTGATGTCGTTGGGTGTGTGCGTTGATATTGATTTGTTGGGAATTTATATTTAGACTCGGACTAAGGCGAACTTGCCTTGGAACGAGTTATTTATCCTTCGGTGTTTTCCCGAGTGAGAGAAAGAGAGAGAGAGCTCCGTTCGCTTACGGGGAATTACACGTAGGAAAGCTTCTTTGTCATATCGTTGTTGTGTTGCCCGTTTTTATTCATCATCGATGGGGGGAAAAAATATCAGGCGTCGCGACGTCCGTTCAATCCGTGTCCACAGCGTTGATCGCGTTCCTCCTCTTTCAATTTCTTTCGATTCGATGTACATCGGTCTATGGAGAGAAAAAAGGATCCTGTCGATGAACGACGAGGAGGAGGATTGGTATTTGGAATTCATTTGGCGAGAAAGTTGGGACGAGAATTGTTGAAATAATATTTTTCTTTCTGTTGTATTCGTCTTTTATAATTTGCTCGACGAAATGACGTGTCTGTTGTGGATGTAACATTGTTTCGATGGTTGTTCTGATGGTAGGTTCCAACGACGAAGAGAGTATTTTTATATTCTTTGTAGTTTTGATATTTGTTTAACAAATATTCGTTATAGAACGACGGTTTAAGACAAGTTGTAAAAGGTGTACGTAACTTTCGAGGAAATATCTTCTTATATTTGTCGTGAAACAAGTATTTATAAGGCGAAAATGGGCGTATGATTTTGTTTCTAGGTGATTCTAATTGCAAGCAGAAAGAATTTTTCTTTCATCATTATTCTAAAATATACCTTTGCTATATCTGTGTAGGAGTTTCGTGTAATATTGGACTTAAAAAAAATGAGAACAAAACTGCTCGCCTTTTGTAGGTCATTGATGACTCACTCAATCGATTTCATTAACATTGGATAATATTTCATAACCACGGTATGTGGGTGTGATGAGACCCACTTGAAAAATTTTCATTCACAGCATTTCTTTTCCCTTTTTTTATATTACAAAGTTAACAGTAACACGACATGCACGTACATACAGTATAAATTTATTTATATATGTTCTCCGTTGCACTATCGATGATTCCGATCTTCATTCACGAGGATCGTTATCTGCGCCATCCGCGAAAATTCACGCGAAATGGCCGTGAAATTTGCGTGATATGTCGCGAGATGTGCCATTTTTTTTTCTACAGATTCCACGAGAATTTATTTCTTCACCTCAGACTCGGGTATTTTTCTTATCTGGCTTTTTAATTGAAGCCGAGGTAATATCTGCCGGCGAGGAGGGGCTCGCGTGCACGATTTACCTGACGACACGACCAGACAAACAGAGGAATGCCTCTGTAACATGTGTGTAACGCAACGCATCAGTACCGTATCAAATAACGGTCGTGCCACGATAAACCGACCGTGCGCCGCGTCGTTTTCGCGAACGGCGTGCCGAAAAAACTCGATCCGGCTTGAAAATTATTTCGTATAAAAAAAAACCTTTCATCGAGCACCGGCTAACGATCAAACAATACGGTGTTTCCTCCGGTAATTGCTTCCGTGGAGGGTTAATAGCTACCGTGAAGATTCTATGGATAGAGCTACCAAAAATGGTCAAGACGACCAATTTGTCTTAGAACGGCCAATTTTCTATCTATTTATATATTTAGATACTCGAGTGATTTTTAATGAAATACATTGACAGGAATTTGTATTAACTTTTTCTTTAACTTTGGTATAAATATTATGCTTCAGTTCCAACCATCAAAATGGTCAAAACGACCAATTTGTCTTGAAATCAATTTTCTATGGAAATTTTATTCATTTATATATTTATGAGAGATACAAATCTTTTTAGACACTTTAAAGTAATTTTTAATGAAATATATTGAATGAAACTTGTATTCTTTATTGTATTATTAACTTTCTCTTGTACCTTGCATTCTGATTACTTTGGTACAAATATTATGCTTTGCTATGGAAATTTTATTCATTTATATATTTATGACAGATACAAATATCTTTAGATACTTTAAAGCAATTTTTAATGAAATATATTGACAGAAACTTGTATTCTTTATTGTATTATTAACTTTCTCTTGCACCTTGCACTTTGATTACTTTGGTGCAAATATTATACTTCAGTTCCAATTACCAAAATGGTCAAAACTAGCAATTTGTCTTAAAACGATCAATCTTCTGCAGAAATTTTATTTTCACACAATATATTTTTGGATCAACAGAGACTTGTATTCTTCATTGTACTATTAACTTTTTCTTTACCTTGCACTTTAATTACTTTTTAATTATACTTTACATCTAGAATTGAAGGCTAATGGGTCATGTCTATTCAGGTAGTGAATTTATCGTCAATTTATTGTTCTCTATTATCATATCCTTTGCATTGAAAATATTCTGTCCTTCTTTCATTGTTCTCTGCTCGTTAGAAAGGATCTGTTAATCCCTCATTAGTCATCGGTTAATCCTTCATTAATCATCGGTTAATCTCTCAGTTTCTTTTTCAATCAGAGAAGTGAACCACGTGTGCAAAGTCATTTTAAGTTCAAAAACAATGGCTCCTTCAATCCTCTGCAAAAAACTCGACTGCTCTCTCTCAGGGGACATTGTACTTAAATCTAGCTTGCCAGCTCGGGTTTCCTCTTTTCATGATTTGCTGATTATTATTATAACGAACGTGTACATTTGGTGTCGTGTAATATTACTGGATGCCTAGAGTGAAAGCTATAATAAATGCGAAGACAAAAGAATTTCAGAAGACAGTTCTAAATGAATCAGTTGTGATTAACTGTAATAATTCACATAATTCCAGATAATTGGCACGAGCTAGACTTTTTTTTAGAGTTCAAAAAAACGCATATGAATTTTCCAGNATTGTTTTTTTTTTTTTTTTTTTCAAATTTAATAAACATTGCCATCTAGTGACAATAATTTCAATAAAATGAAATTCCGTACAGTATTACTTTACCATATTATACTACCATATTATACTACCTTACTATATTATAGTAAGGTACTTACTATATTATAGGTACTATATAGTAATATAATAGGTACTTACTATATTATAGGTACTATATTATAGGTACTATATATTATAGGTACTATATATTATAGGTACTATTACTATGTAATAGGTACTATACTATATAGTAAGGTACTTACTATATTATATTCTATATTCGTACCTTATATAAGGTAGTTTTACTATATTATACTTATATAAGGTATCTTTGCTATATTATACTTATATAAGGTACTTTTGCTATATTATACCTATATAAGATACCTTTGCTATATTATACCTATATAAGGTACCTTTACTACATTATACTCGTTCTGGCAAATGCGATGGTTGCTTTAAAAATTCAAACGATATCACGACAAAATTTCATCGATTGTTAAATAATACCATTCGAATGATTATTTAAGCATATTGTGATTATTTAAACATATCGTGACATTTTATTTAAATTATATTATTACCCGTTTCGTAAGTAAATTTCGCTAGTGGGCGATACAAAAAAAAAAAAGTTTTTCGAGGGAAAAGAGTTTAATAAGTGTGTGCCGATAACGTCTCCGTTTGGAAAAGACAAACAATAAGTGTAGTCTCGTTGTCGACTGATAGAATGATCGGTGCCATTGGTGCTCCGAATAAATCGTAGATGAGGATATATCGCGTGATATTAAGTGCACGTGTAGTTGGCTTTCGTCTGGCGAGGAAAGAAAGTAGTCGGTCCCGTTACGAAATAGCGAGTGAATGCCGACTATCTGGGTCAGACAAAAGCGGAACTTCCGCGACTATATACTCCTCGAGGACTGACGACCCAGTCGTGTTTTAACCTGGAACTTTAATTCAATTTTTATGCGTGCAAATTGCCTCCCCTTTTGTTGACTTTTCGTCGTCGTTCTCTCTCTCTCTCTCTGTCTCTTTCTTTTTAAGAACAACCAAGAGAGAAAGTAATCGAATTGATCTGAAACTAAAAAAACTTTCATCTTTAATGGAATTAATTAATTCTGCGCGGAATTAGAATTGGCATTAAAAGTAACTACAATTGTTATGCCACACGAGGTTTAGGTTAGGTTTAGGTTTAGGTTAAGATTAGGTTTAGCTTTAATGGAATTAATTCTGCGCGGAATTAGAATTGGCATTAAAAATAACTACAATTGTTATTCTACACAAGATTTAGGTTAGGTTCAGGTTTAGGTTTAGTTTAAGATTAGGTTTAGGTTTAGGTTAAGGTTAGGTTTAGCTTTAATAGAATTAATTCTGCGCGGAATTGGAATTGGCATTAAAAGTAACTACAATTGTTATGCCATACAAGATTTAGGTTAGGTTTAAGGTTTAAGTTAAGGTTAGGTTTAGGTTTAGGTTTATGACAAGGACATCTCCTTTTGCAAAGTTTCGATTTCAATTTTGCAAATTCGAGGCTAAATCGTGACAACACTTTTGTTTCTTTTTTAGACGTGTTCTCGAGAATGGTCGAGATCATTTTAAATTTCAGTCGGTCAGCTTGTACGCGTGCGGTTCGGGAGGTGTCCAATGACAATGGCGTATAAATTTCCTGCGAACGCTTCAATTTGTTGGAAAAAATATGCATGCTCAACGAGCTGTGATATGCGCTTTTGAGGTTAGGTTTAGGCTAGGTATATATATGATACTGATGAATGATGGTTTCCGTTTTACGTTCAGAGAGGGTGAACAGACTTTGAATCACGTTTGCAAAAGTGTTTCAACGTTCGAGACGTGTGTTTTTGCCTCGAGTTTTACCCTTCATCTTAAACATTGCGTGCGCCCTTTGAAGATGGGCACTAACTTCCGGTATCTATAGCTCTCGTGAATCTTTTACAACTGTCGCCACTCTGCTGCCAATTTTCCTATTGTCTGATCAAGAACACCAATTTTTATTATTTTGAAAATTGCCTGTATTTCCTATGAAAATTTTCCTGTTTATTTTTATTTTATTAATTTTATTTTTCACAAAAAAACGAGAGTTCATACTTTCAAAATTCTTCGAATATCGCAGAGAAATAAAGATTTTATTGTTATTCTCTTTCATCGAGACAGATCTTGATTTTATAATAATTTTTTTCTATAATTAACTGTATAACAATTTATTATAATAATTTCGAAGTAATGTCGTCTTACAATGCTGAGGAATCTAACTAATTTCTAAATCGAGGTGTTTATTCGACAGAATAATTAACACAGTATCAGAGTCTTTCTTTTTATCCAAGATCTTCAAGGATCAAACGCGAGGATCTCTCGGTTTCGCTTTTTATTGTTGGAAAAAATAGCGAACATCTTTCTATTTCGTTCTCCTTTCTATTTCGTTGTTTTTTTTTTTTTTTTTGCTGAGAAGATTCGCTCGTTCGCGTTT
>NIPQ01050090.1:0-10029 GCA_002806875.1 Lepidotrigona ventralis hoosana | reverse complement strand
ACGAAATTACGTTTAATTTGCCGGGAAAGCGGAATCAACATAGGGGCGAGGAATATTATTGTAACAAGAATTCCGGCGGATCAACGCTTTTTATTATACGGGGACAAAGTACATTTGTAGTAATTAGTGGGCTGGCGAATGTTTGCTCGTATATGAAGAATTTAAATGCGTGGAAATATGTATGCGAAAATGGTATGGGAGCGGTGCGGGAATATGCAGAATATTCAAAGCGAACTCTACGCGCTACGATACTCGTGGGCTGGCGAATGTTTGCTCGTATATGAAGAATTTAAATGCGTGGAAATATGTATGCGAAAATGGTATGGGAGCGGTGCGGGAATATGCAGAATATTCAAAGCGAACTCTACGCGCTACGATACTCGCCGTGTGAAATAAATCTCCATTTAATGGCCGTTTCTTTGTTCATTTTCATAAAAATATGAATTTACGTGGGCGTTCGCAGTCTAGCAATTAGTTTGCATTTTAGGGGAAAAGCTTGGATTCTTTGCGAGTCGGTTGCTGAATTTCGAGAGGTAAATCAGGAAAGAATTCCTGGTTGTTCGATGATATAATCATCGAAGCGAGCAATGTGTTTCAAGTATTTGATTATTACTTTTATGACGAGTAATATTTTTACAATTTCGATGTAAATATGATAAAATATTATATCCTCGATAGTTATAGTCTCGATCGATGGTATGTCGATTTTTGGAACTTTACTTTCTCGTAAAGAGCAGGAGATGAAACTGTCTTTCGTCTTTCGATTTGTAAAACTTCGCTGACGATGTTACGTTTTTTTTCACACAGTGAAGAAAATTGATAACTGTCGCGAAAGACAGTTTCTCGTCTGCGAGGGAAAGTACGATTTCACTTTGGGGAATTCGCGGGAGAAATTTGCGAGCAAATTTACAAACAGCACTGCGCCACTACGCTAGTACGAAATAAATTGAACGAACAATGCCTCCCCTTTTTTTTTTTAATTTTTTATTTTATTTTTTTATTTTTTCACAGCCCCCGGCGAACTATGCCAAAGTAATAAAACATTCGCCGAAAAATAAGCTAGAATTTTCACTGATAAACATCAAAATTGAGCTTTCTCGTTGACGTTAAAGCTGTATAAACAAAATATTTTTTCACAGCCCCCGGCGAACTATGCCAAAGTAATAAAACATTCGCCGAAAAATAAGCTAGAATTTTCACTGATAAACATCAAAATTGAGCTTTCTCGTTGACGTTAAAGCTGTATAAACAAAAGTCAGGATCAATAGTCGGGAAATCTAACTCGATTGTTTTTTTATGACGTTTTTTCGGCGTTTCTGCACATGCGGTTCGAAATTACTTCAAATATATTGTGCACACGCAGATTCCAGATACGATACGTTTCGTAGAACGATAAATCTGGCGAAATTGGGCGATTTTTTTAATTCTTGCAACTACGAGGCGCACTTCTCGCTCCGTTTCGTTCAATTTGAATGTTTAACTTTACTTTCGGTGTTCGTCGCGAGAACGCGAGAATTGCAAATTACCACTAGCGACTAACGATAAATTCTCAAATTTAGAAAGAACTTCTCAATTTGAATGTTTAACTTTACTTTCGGTGTTCGTCGCGAGAACGCGAGAATTGCAAATTACCACTAGCGACTAACGATAAATTCTCAAATTTAGAAAGAACTTCAGACAGGCATTCTTTAGTAAATGGATCGTTGCTTGAAGGTATTCGTTATCGGGAAAATTTATAGAAGAACTTGGCGATATTTATTAATATATTATCACGCTGCGAATACTCGTACGCACGCATTCTAAATTTTCCTCCATTTTACTATCATGATCGTTGCTTGAAGGTATTCGTTATCGGGAAAATTTATAGAAGAACTTGGCGATATTTATTAATATATTATCACGCTGCGAATACTCGTACGCACGCATTCTAAATTTTCCTCCATTTTACTATCATCACGAATGAAATGAAAATCTTTCACAAAATATTCGGAATGACAGTTACATTGTTCGTNAAATATTCGGAATGACAGTTACATTGTTCGTGGAGAATTTCACGATTTTCATTTCAAATTGCATAGAATACGCGTAACATATAAAATGTAACTTGTAATATAATAAAAACATGTAAAACATAACTTATATTTTAAAACATATTAAATGTAAGATATAATATAAAGCTTATATAAGCTTATATAAAGCATAATATAAAGCTTCTATAAATTTCTTGTAATGAAATTTCGTAAATCAATTGAGTTCACCGATTGAGTTCCTTTTATTTACGTCGCCAGAAAACCATGATCCATCCAACGTTATTATCCGATTATCGTTACGATAGAACGATTAAGTTATCGGTGACCGGTAGTCGGGGGAACGAAAGGGAATTCGGAACAATGTCTGATGAAATAACCAGCGGCTAATTGCATGTAAATGGACGGGACGAATAGTTATAGCTGATAGTTTCGCCATAACAAAAGATACGGCTTCGCATTCACAGCTATTAGGTTTAGCATATGAAAAGACGGAATAGTGAACAATAATCTGCATGCAAAAAGAGAACGAGACTGTGACTGATTGTGAGGCCGTGGCTTGTCGAAAGTTTGTTTGTACCACGGTGTCACGCGTGTATCTACTCGTACGTGTAATCGTACACTTACGAGCGCGTAAATTAACGTGGCTGATCGTCGACTCTTAGTTGCGGTTACGTTAATCCGCGCGATCTATTCGCGACATGGTCTAAACGTCATATTGATTTACGGATTTAAAGCCACGCGGAGCGTGGATATTTACAAGACAAATAAATTCCGCTTGTATCGAAGTTTGCTCAGTAAATGAGCAGAAATGTTTAACTTATAATTACTTATGTTGATCAGTTAATTATTATCGAATTGTTACTTGGAGATGTTTATCAATTCATTTTTATCAAGTTGTTACTTGGAGATGTTGATCAGTTAATTCTTATCAAATTGTTATTTAGAGATGTTGATTAATTAATTTTTATCAAGTTGTTACTTGGAAATGTTGATCAGTTAGTTAATATCAAATTGTTATTTGGAACTGTTGACCAATTAATCCATTATTGTCAAATTGATACTTGGAAATGTTGATCAGTTAATTCTTATCAAATTGTTATTTGGAGATGTTGATCAATTAATTTTTATCAAGTTGTTACTTAGAAATGTTGATCAGTTAATTCTAAATTGTTATTTGGAACTGTTGACCAATTAATTCATTATTGTCAAATTGTTACTTGAAGATGTTGATAAGTTAATTGTTATCAAATTGCTTGGAGATGTTGATCAGTTAATTTATTATCAAGTTCTCATCACTGGTAAATTTCAGTAAATTTTCTTTTTAGCCACTTTTGATAATGGTAATTATTAGCAGTTACTTTTGCTACAGCGTTGTTAACGTGGATGTTTTAGAAAGTTCGAAGCAACGAGTAACGAAGTGATTTAAACTTTTTTAGTAGTGGAAGTGCCCCCTTTTGTCTCTGCAATCTCTGGGTTTTTAAAATACAAAAGTATAATTGGAACATAATGGTACTTGAAACTATGGAAAAGATTAAATTCTTCTTCGTTCTTTATTCATTTACATTCTACAAAGCAGCAATAAAATGTGTTGAGATCAATTTCTGCAGACGTATCAGACATGAAATCGCGTGAAATAATCCTACCTTTAACTTACTTAAGATTTTAATAATCAAATTGTGCAAAAAACTGTTTAAATGATGCATACTGGTATTAAACAGCATAACTTCTCGGTCAATATGTACAGGAACATTATCACTGTGAAATAATTTCAATTTCAATTACGATTAAGAATCAAAGCAGGAGATTGTCTGAATGATGCATACAGAGATCGTAATATATTCATTAATCAATTAGCACAGTTTCTTAGCAAACAACTTTCGTTCCTTCTACACAGAATACTTGAACACGTGTTAGTTACCATTTCGACGTAGTTCTCTAGCCTTAAATCTACGGCGGAAGCAGCCGGCCAAAGTTTGATCAGAAAAGTTTCAGACATCCCATATAATTAATTATGTAAAATACCATTACTAGGTTTTCATGAATCCAATTCTGTAAATGCGAGTGTGTGTGTGTGTGTGTACGTGTGTGGTGTTAACGAGTCGCGGTTTACGAGTTTCGGCTTTACAGCGGAGATAAATCCATTCGAGACGTTTCTGATAGCAACGCGGTTTTGAGACTTCATCGCCACAAATTGTCAACTTTTGGGATTTCGTTCCGCGACATTACACGTTCAAGAGGTCTCATTTCCGAGTTCGTCATCAACCTGTCTCGTGGGAATGAATTTTTGGAATATTAATCGCAGAGTGATTAATTCAATGTGCGTGGACTTTTGTTAATTAAAATTTTAAAGCTTTGTTAATTAAAAATTTTGTGCACTGTGTTTTAGATTTGAAAGTTGAGGAAAATATATATCTAAGGATAAAAATTTGAAAAGCACAATTTTGTAATCTTAATTCGTCGAATGCTTTCTGGTAAAATCAGTTCAGTAAAAATAATTGAAATACTTGGAAAGGTGTAAAGATGAAAATTTTAAACTGATCGTACAATTTTCCCACGTTATTCATTTAAGAAATAAATAATCTCTCTCTTTTTTTGTTAGTTTCTAGTTGGCCCTGTCCTTTCGTGCCGAGTGCACGTGTTGATTAACGTTTCCGAGTTAAATCCATTGTTCCTTTAATTTCTTTCGATATCGAAAAGCAATAAAAATCGACAAGCGACCTCAAACGCCAGACCTATCTCAATGAAACTCACGCAGAATGGAGAACGAAATTCGTAANTTTTTCGGTTTTTTTTTTTTTTTTTTTTTTTTTTAAATCGTTGTTGTAGAGACAAGCGTAACGAATAGAGAGTAATATAATGGTCAGTGACGTGCAGACTAATCCGATTGTTGCAGTCACTGTCCGATTATTTCCAATAATCTGCAACGCTCGGTCTAACGAACCGCATCGTGTGCTACACTGCATCAAGTTATTGCCACTGGAAAAGCCACGTGCTTCTACTCGAATGAAGCGAATTTCAAGGAATTTATATCGTAGAAAGAAACTCGCTCGCTGGCGCAGTGTTTGATACAGTAAGATTTTCCGATTAAAAAAAAAAAAGAAGAAGAAGAAGAAGTCTCGATCGTGCGTGTTTCGTCAAAGAAAAAAGGAAAAAAATTGTCTTTAAATTAAACTGTAATTAAACTGAGAGAGATGCAATTTTCTCAGCGATTATATTATAAAAAATAGTTTGTAGAAACACATACTTTGCAGTATGTGTTCTAATGCGCCAATTTCAGACGCAATTTCTTGTTGAAATCTCAGCAGAATATATATCATAGTGAAGAAAATTCATGACGAATGACTTTTTATTCAGCAATCTAGGTCAAATAAATTGTTAATATTTTCAGCGAATTGGTAATTTCCGCGATTTATATTTAAACGATCTGCGATCAACAGAGTCGTTCATATCGAGAGACGAACGAAACGAAGCTGTAGGTTTGGTCAAGATTTTATACGCAGAATCGGGAAACGGCCACAAATCAGATGGAAAATCAAGCGCAAATTAGTCGGCTCGATGCCTGATCGTGAAGGTTTTGGTCCAGGTCCAAGACGGATGCTCGGTTGTTTAATTTACGCGCGCGAATAATCGGATAATGCTACGCGTCACGTCGCCGCAATGGCCCTTTTGTTAGCCATTCCGATGCATTCTTACGCAACCTGGTCATAATTAGGCCACGTGATGGCAATGATAACCGTGATTCTAATTGGTTTCGTTTGATTTATTGGCCAGCGTACCATTTTCTGCTTATACCGATCGAGTCCAGCAGTTCATTTGCGTTCGATCAATTATCCTGTTACGTTCGAACGGTGAACAATTGCTTTGGCCATAGCAAAATCATGCATAAATGTTTAAAGCCGCGATATCTCTGTGCCCCTCGTTCTTTGTAAAATTCTAATTATTATTCTTTTCAGTCTTCAAAAATTAATTTAACACCGTTTACTAATCGCGGATTCATTTTTCTCGTTATTTATTATTGGTTCATTATGAATTTGGATTGTCAATTTATCGTTTGGCCTTTATTGCCAATTCAACTTTAATTCAGCTGAAAGTGATCGGAATTTTTCGTTCATTTATTTATTAATTCTCAATCGTTGATTATATTATATCATTTATTGCATTACAAATAAGTCGCGTTACTTCGGAGATGTATTTATTTTTATTCTTTATCCGCCCCCTGTATTACACGTATTACACGATTACGTATTTCCCGCGTGCAGGATGTATTATAACAACTAATAACAACGATAACGATAACGATAACGATAATAACGATAAACGAATATCGCGAATGTTTTTTTTTATTTTTATCTTTTTTGTTTCGTTTGTATGATCGAACGCTTCGCTAATCTGCGTCCGATCTTTAGTTTATTTCGTTTATCCTTCCTCCGGCGAATNACTCGGGTTTATATTTGGTTTTTTTTTTTTTTTTTTTTTTTTTTTTTTTTGTTTGCAGTGGAAATTCGGAAAAGAGAACTTGCGCCTGGCCATTAACGAACGCGAGCGGAATTTTTGCTTGGCGTAATAAACGAATGGTTCGGGTCTTTAAATTGTTGTGTCGCCGAAGCAGTAACGGGTTAATATCTTTGTGACCATAAAGAAAGATAAATTCGCAGATTTCGCCCGTTTCATTCGTACGAAAATATAACACGATTAACAGTAACGCCACAGAATAGAGTAATAAAGATTTAGATCTGTGAATTACTCCGCCTCTTACACGATAACTTGCCAATTAATGATATTAGCTACAAGTTGCAATGATGCTCGGCTCTGACGTTCGAAATTTCTCTTTGAAAGATCTAGGATATTAAATCACTTGATACTGGGATTTTTATTTTAATTTTATCTTATTACACAAAAGAGTACAGAGAGTTATCTAGAACCTAACGATATCACTCGAGAGGTGTTATCAACATTAGAATAGTTTGTAATTTTCAGATAGAGTGAATCGCGATTTGTAAAATTTATTATTCAACCAATCGAATCCATAAAGTGTGGGACTTAGTTTGGAGTACGAAGTAGAAAATTTTAAATTATTTTAACAAGAGAAGCATAGAAATCAATAGTATCATTTGAGAATTGATATCAACATTATTAATTCGAAGAGGATGATTCGTAGAAATTTGAGATGTATCACTCGTTCTTGGAATTTTCAACAATCTGCTGTAAGTTGCCTGTATTAACAACATAAATATTAATAACTCGCAATTTTCAACCTGACAACTTCTCTGACGCCAGAGATGACAATCGTTAGATATTCTTCCCGCGTCCGGTTTTTTTTTTTTTTAAAGAAACTAAGCCAAGATATTTTTACGGGGGGGTGAAATAAGAACGGAACGACCCTCTATATACTTTAATTATTTCCTAAGGATAAACGCACTAGGAAATTTCAGTACCGAAAAGTATTACTTCGTTAACCTTAATTCAACCCTCTTCCTCGCCTATTGTGTTCACCAATATCCCTGAACGCATTATCTCGGAATTTTCACCAACTATAAACACCACGGCTTTATTAAATTCACTACGCGGATGCACGCTGCGCGGCCAAAAAGAAAAAAAAGAAGAAAAAGAAGAAGAAGACCACGGTGAGAGAGTAACAAAAATCAGCGCTTAAAAGTTGGCGGGAAGAAATGATAGCGATTAATGATAATTCTGACCTTGTTTACTTTCCCAATGAATAAACGCGCGAATGTTTTACAGCTGGAACTACTGACGTTGATGTTGTAACATTGCAATCGATATTGTAACAACGCTACTCTGACATCGTGTTTGATTTTTGGTGATTCAGTGATTCGATGACTTGATCTGATTTTCCAAACAGATGGTAATTCGTAACTGGGTCATGTGATTTTCAGCACGTGACGTGACTACGTGATTCCCAGCAATTGTGAACAACTCTTGACGGAAATTGTTGATTCGTAGCGAAAATCGTAGCGAAAATGAAGGTAGTATCGATATAACTAATTGTAGTTGTATTAATCGCGTGTGACGAAACATTTCGTTGTTCATCAAGGAAATCACCTTGTTGTTTGTTTAGAATTTTCCATTTCGAATCGAGAGAGTTGTGACTTGTAAAATTTGTTGAACATCGACTCGATGAAAGACAAATGCACAGAGAAATTGTTAAAATTTCGCAATTACTTACCCTCTTGATAACCGTAGCTTAGTCAGTACAAGAATTAATCGAAGATCACTGCAATGGATCCGCGTCTGTTAGAACAACACGTTTCCAAAGCATCTCGCAGATTTCGATACTTAACAAACGGATCGTCTACGCTTTCTCTTTTTTCCTCGACGCAGAAAAGCATTTACAAATTTAAAAAAAAAAGGAAAAAAAAGAGCACACTTCGTGAAGAATTACCGTGGAAACGTTTCGATAAATCAGCTTGGTCTTTGCACGAGGAGGAAATATTGTTCAATCCTGGCCTGAAAATATTTCGTCGCGTTCTCCAATTGTTAATCCAAACTTCGTTAATCGATTTACGATTCTCGAATCGATAAGTCTGACGGGCGGCTCACAAAATCGTCAGCGTGACAGAAGTATCAGGTGTGGAATTTAACACTGAAAAAAGCGAATTGATAACAGCAGAAGGATTTTCGATTTGTTTCCGACACTTGCAACGTTCGAGAAAAAACAGACTGCGCAAATGAATTCCGTCTGGCAGATTCTTTCGAACAACTTTCCTCTTTCTCAATTTTTTCTCATATCTTGACGCTTGCAATCCACAATTTCTCGCCATTCGAGAATATGGCCATCTCGATGCTGTTTCTCAATAATTTCCTCCAATTCGTTTTCGGCTATGGAAATGTCCATTTCCAAACGAAACGAAACGAAAAGAATCTCACAAGAATATTAAGACGTTACGCACGATCTCTCTTTAACAGTTGTTGCCGTTTCCTTTCATTTTTCGATTCCCATCCCTCTGGCGGGGCGAGATTTTTTCGGGAGACTTTTTCTTTTCAATTCGACGGGGAATCGATCCATTCGGTCCACCCCTCTCCCCTCTCGTATATCCTTCTACCGGGGAAGCAGAAATTCCGAAATGAAAGAAGTCGGCTTCACTAAGGCGGCGACACGTTTCAGCCCGCCAACGTACGTCAACTGTATAAAAATAATATTGATCCCGGGTATTTTGGGGAGGGATCCACTGGCTTCCAGCCCGAAGGAATCGACGATCCGTGGCGCGATACGTCGCGTGGCGGTTTCTATCGGCCGTGGGATATCCCGTTGATATCCCACGATCGTCCGGAGACACTCGCGTGTCTCTCTGTTTCAAGAACGAGGAGGAGGAGAGCCCCGTTGCTCCCTCGTGTGATTTTTCCCCTGTCGGGAAAACACACGCGTGCACACTCATACTCGTTCGTTCTTTCTCCTTTGGGTTTCGCGAAGCGGAAACTGGTTTTACCCGCGCGCTGTTATCGAAACTCGTAAAATCGCCATGTTCGATTTTTCAACGCGTTTTCGATGACGTCTCTCTCTCTCTCTCTCTCTCTCTCTCTCTCTCTGTGTTATTTTAGCAGAGGATCTCGACGAAGAAACCGTGGGAAGGGATTTTCGTAACGTGACAAGAGGGATTGTTAATTTTTAATTTCTTCTTCTTCTAAAAGAATTTTTAAATTGTCGCGTCGCGGAGATGCGCTTACAGAGATTGTCAATTTCAAATTTATAGAATTGGAAGAACTTTATTTTTTTTTTCTCGTGGCCACGCTTCTTTCCCAACATCGATGAATTTCGAAATGTTCTAGAGACACTGAGGGATTGTATTGATTTCAAATTTGTCGAAACGGAGGAATTTCATTTTTAATAACGCTTTTTTTTCCTTTTTTTTTCTTTCTAATGGAAAATCGACGAAATTTCGAAACATCGGAGAGACTGGCTGTTAATTTGAAATTTCGCGGAATCGAAAGAATTTCGTTCGCGAAACACGCACATTTTTTTTTTTTTTTTTTTAAAAACCGC
>NIPQ01050066.1:0-10047 GCA_002806875.1 Lepidotrigona ventralis hoosana | reverse complement strand
TCTTTTGCAAACATTTATATCGAATATATTTTGATTTTACAAGTAATTACTATAACTCTATATGTTCAAACTAATTGTCAAAATCACGATGTGCAAGAAGCCCTATCCTGATCTAATACATAAAAAACCTGAAAAAGATGTTGCTACTCATGGATATAAAAAATATCCGCGGTCACTATGCTCATCAAAAATTCTACGTATACAACCAATCACCCGTGCCGATCATTCGGACCTTTCGTCCTACGGCATGGTTGAGTGATCGGAGGAACATTAATGCATGCGACTCACGGGATAGATGTGAAGAACGTTATCACCGATGCTGCACTGGAGCAGGGAAAGTCATCGTGAAGACTCTCATCAAGTAGATAACACTGGGAATCCCATGGTAGAAGTGAACGCCGTGAAAAATTTCTTAAAAAACATAAAGACAGTGTTATTTGTGACAGTTTAAATCTTAATAATGATAAAAACTAAAGCTCTAATAATTACAAATGTTTTTATTTTATAGTTATAATTTTACATTAGACTTCAATGGAAAGAGAACTATAGAGAATAGAATTAATTCAAGTACAATGTGCTATAGTACTTACATTTTAACTTTTGAAGCATCGTTAGATTCTTAGAAGATAAAGGAAATTGGAGACTGTAGAGAATCTGTAACAAAACATAGAACATGAGAATTTGTATTTAAAAGCAAGACAGAATTTTAAGTTCGAGAGATAATGAAAGATTCTTACATTCTTGGCTTTGGAGCCACCGTTGGATTTTCCCCAAAATATACCAGAAAGTTGATGCTGTGAAGCATCTGTAACAAAATGTCAAACATTATACTTTGTTGTCAAATTTTAAAAATGGAGTAAATTGAAGTAGAATATATAAAATTACTTACGATCTGGATCTCCTGAAGAGACCTTATCCTCTTGAGCACTGACTCTGATATATTGAAAACGAATGTTGAATAAGAAAAAATATAAAAAAAGAAAATTAAAAGACTATCAACGCGCGCGTTTAAGTAACAATCGGCGGACTCACTGACTCTAACTTCGCGAATTATAATTTAAACGAATTTATAATCGAATTTAATGAGAGCCATTTGCTCAAAAAAAATATTGAAATATTGCGCAACAAACACTGATTTTATCGACCGCATTGCGCGCGGTCACAAAAATTTTCTGAAAATAAAGCTGATTAGTAGGGGGAAGGCGAGGAGTACGTTATTTAGAAAATACTGCTTTTTTTCTAGAAAATGATTATAAAGAAACTTGAATATGTATTGTCCGTTAGCGTTTGAAAAAAGTAAGTATATTGTAGCAAAGTATAGTATAGTAAAGTACGAAAACTTTGAATATAATACAAGAATATATATCCATTAGAAAGTATAAACTAAGCTACTACGATCTCCATGTTCGAAATAAAATATTAATTGATTTAATTTTTTATATTTTTATCCTTGTATCCCATATAATTGCGATATTTTGTATTGTATTTCAAATATATATAAATTATGCAACAAATGTTACCTAGAATAAGTAAAATGTTACCAACTTTCCGTGAAAATTCATTAAATTGTTCATTAATAATCGTGGCGTCTATGCCTTCTATGCTATCTTTGCAACCAAGGAATAACCTGCACAAAAGAACACATTATATATACATAATCATATTACACAACATTTATAATCACAATATTTATAGTGTTAGAATTGAAATTAAATTTTGATATAAAATTATAAATAACTTTTAGCATGATACATTCTATTTTTAATGTTTATATGTCATTATTTCTTTAATTATTGAAAATTATATGCAATAATTATTTGTTTAAATCTGTCCCTGATTTGAAGGAAAAATACACGTTTTATCTTAAATATTCACAACACAAACAGAAGTTTAATAACTATTGATTTGAATTTTTACCTGAGAACTTCTGGATGACACTTTTTTCTAGATGAATTTTCTGGATAACACTTCCTTCTTTACAAACGAGGTGTGCTTCCCTCCGCCATTCTGCCCGCTTGAAAATCAATCGTGAGAAATATCGATATATTCGAGAATCGCAGGGAGTATATTGCGTATTTCACCGTTTGGGGCGCTGTAACCGCGCGTTTCACACGAAATGATAACCTAGAATAAAAATAAAAATTTCTAGTTTAAATCAAATACACAATTTGTGAGAAATTCTTTAAAAAAAACGAAAATATTCACGGATTTTTATGAAGAATTCAATATTTTAGACTGTTATAATTTCGTGAAAAAAAATTGTAGAACAATTAAGTTAATTTTATTTTAAATAGTGAATGGAATTTTTTTAAAAAGCACAGAAATAATTGAAATAATAGAAAAAAGTATTTTCTGATTGCAGTTTTACATGACTAATATGCTGCGTTGCAAAATCTGCCTAAATCGATGTGGTAGTGTGTGTCACAAAAACGATGAGGGTCAAATAAACATGTCACATGGGACTTAACAAAACTTGAATTTCTGGTCTATCCTGGTTGGTCTTTAGTTTTATAAATATGCTAAAGTATGTCTATATGATAAAATAGGTAAACATTATTTGTTAATTTATTAGAAAATAAAAATAAAGTGTTAACAGACAATAGGATATATTCTTTCTTTTTTATAGTTGCTACTGATATTCTGCTGAAATTTTTAGAAGTAGTATTCAATCAGATCATGTTCTTCAGAAATTTATATCCAAAGGAAATATTTGTGAAGAAGAAAATATATAGCATTATATAGCATTATATATGCGTCATATATATATATATATATGCGTTTATGTATCTGAACATTCTGAACTCAATGAATATTAATACATGAGAAATGTATTAAATGTAATTAAAGAATTGATAAAAGAAGATGAAAATAATGCCAAAACTGTGAATCTTGTATTCTATAACAAAGAGAGAGCCAATTGAAAAATTTGTCTTTGATCTTGTTAAACTGCAAGCAAGCAATACAGAGTATGTATGTTTATAAAGAATTTTACATTATTCGTCTAATCTTCAATTTATTTTAGGAAAGATTCATACTATTTAAAAACAGAAGAATCATTAAGAACAACTTGCCTGAAACTATCCATGTGTAAAACCATTGCCAGAAGATTCATCATTATCCATTGAAATTGAAACATATGAAACTGCACATATAGCTTTAAGTGAAAATCCCTGTTGTGAAGATTTTCCACGGATCATTAATGAAGATGCTCCTGAAATGATCAACAAGAATTTACTTCCACTGAAAACTATAAAAACAGATTGTCTAAACATGCAGATGTATGTTATTGAAGATGAAAATAAGAAATACACTGATTAATTACAATCATATGTAATGATTACTAAATCAATCTCCATCTGCTTAATGTTATGCTAAATAAGATTACAAAAATCTATAAAGAAACTAGCATCAAATATCAAAAATTATTATCATAGTAAAAGCAACTATTCATTAAAAGTAATAAATTTTTGATTCAAACTAAATAATAGTGAATAAAATAAGTAAGATACTCTTAATTATTTTAATCCCATACACTATATGACATCTTAAACATCAAGACAAACTTCTATAGCTCTCGAAAGTAGAATGAATATAAGTACATATAACTTTATAATTATTTATTTCCGCCCGTGCTCAATCAACCTCGTCTGTGGAATAATGTTACATCTACATTGAAAATTATTGACTTGAACGTGAACATTTTCTGATTTGCATAGCTATTCTTAAAAAATGACCAATTTAATTTTTGACTGTAATCTAATTATTTTTTACATAAATTAATATTATATGTCAGAATTGACGTTTAGTACATATCAACAGAATTATAAGTTAAAAACAACCGTGCAAACGTTTCATTTTGTAAAAAATATAGAAATTACACTATCTATGATTGCCTTAAATTCATGGGGGGCTATAAAACAATAAAACTTTAAAATTGCAAAATTTTAACCAAATAAAACCTAAAAACTGTAGAATTATTGATTGCTGTAATAGAAAAAGTGTTTTTGGAGGTACTCACAAAAACTATTCACGTCAAGGATAAGCAACGAAAAAAGTCATAAGTTGAACCTTTGTCGTGTGCACATCGATTAAACTTTCAAAGTAAATTTTTAAATATTATTTCTGAATATTCTAATTGTTTAAACATTATCTAATATTTCTAATAATTTACTTGGAACAATTTAACGATAAATTCTCTTTACTAATGTTTCAAAGTTTTATTTAAAATCTGTAACTGATAATTTATAACAATCTTGAACAATAAATAACTAAGAGAAGTGACTCTGAATTATTGAATGAAATAATTAATTTAATTGTTTAATTGCAATATAAAACTCGTGAAAATTATTAAATAATATCTAGACACATTGAAGAAATAAAATAATTTAATTTAAATGTGTAAAACTTTTTTTTTTAAATGTGTAAAATTATTTTTACTCAGTAGCATAATGAATCGACAAGATAACAAACTTGTTCATATTTGCCATTCCACGCAAGACAATTTTGTTTGATGGCAGTTGACATCGCTTCTGAGGGAAATTCCGGAAACCCGCCCCGAATTTATTATTTTATTATTATATATTATTTTAACATATCCCTCGAAGGTGCCTACGAAGTATTTTAGGAAGAAAACTGAAGTCCCTACCAATTTTCAACAATAAATGAAAGTAAATTTACCCAATCAATTAAACAGTCAAATATTCGAATCAAATATTTTAATTGTCAATCAGAAATCATTAGACTACTGACAGATCATCATTCAAATACACCTGTAAAGATTTGCTAGAGTGCGAATGTTTTCTACAAATTCATATTTTCTAAAATAAAGAAGGACAAACAGAATTTAAGCAGAAATTTATTTCAGTCATCTCGTCTGTGACGTCAAATATGAAGTTTAGGATAAGAGGAATAAAGCGCCATCTAGTGTAAAATGAAAAAAAGAATCTTCGAAAACTTTTAGCATAATGTGTTCTGTTTAAATATTTATATAAATATTTAAATATTTTAATTATATAAATAATTTCCGAAACAGTTCTGGCAGCACTGTCCATATTTTTTAATTTTCGCGGTGCAATACTTGCCTAAGTCGATATGACAGGATGTGATACAAAAATGGTAAACGAGTCTTATGCCCCCTCTCCTAAAAAAAACCAAACCATGAACACGAAATGTGTCTTTTTGGCTTCAATAATTTGCGATACATAATTTGCGACAATTAAAGAAGTAATAGCATGCTAAAAGTTTTCAAAGATTCTTTTTTTCATTTTACACCAGATGGCGCTCCTTTCCTCTAATCCTGAACTTCATTTCTGACGTCACAGACAAGATGTCTACGTAAAGAAAAGAATTTAATGTTAGGAAAAAGTTTAAAAAATAAAATTAATGAATTATTTCATTTAATAGGGTTAGAGAAAGTCTGGAGAGCACGTCAATGTACATGGAAAGATCTTAGGTAACTATTACAATGCCGAGCGATTTATTATTAATTTATTATTAATTCTCGAATATATCGATATTTCTCGCAATCAATCTAGTCATGAAATGTGACGTAGGCGTTAGTTTTAGGCGGGAAGCACAGTAAGAAGGAGGCATAGAGAAATTGTCAGATGAAGATCATAATTAATAACTTTTAAATTCGTTCTTGCATCATCGATCACGTCTTCGCCAGAACAGTGAGTATTATTTAAAAGAATCATTACGTAAAAAGGTTATTACTTGCTTTTGTATTGCTAACCTATGATTTAGAACTGTAAAGTTCTGAATATATTGTGCTGTATTGAATTCAGCCGCCATTATTAAGAGTAAATATGCGTATTTCTATGTCTACTCATAGAAGTATTTGAGCATTTGAGCATAAAGTTGATAGAACTTTAGGTATATTTACATAAATTTCATTAAATTAAAGTAAATGCGCATATGTATACGATATATGATTTGCTTGCTGTAGGAAAATTCTGGAATATTTTGTATGTGTATGTTTCTCCATAAATCAGCCAATCCTATTCGTGCATATTCGCGGTTTCCCCCACCTTTCCAAATTAGTTCGCGAACCTTCGGCGCGAGGGGTTAGTTTATTACGTATCATGGTAGTGTTAAGATGTATTTATTTATCTTCGTCGAAATATATTGCGCGACAATTTCATCGTCGTCCTTTCAAGCTACATATCCATACTACGCTTAACTTCCTACAATGAACGTATGTTTTAACCCAAGAAGATATCAAATATTATTATAATTTATTCTGGAATGTCTTCTTTTCTTTCTTTGTTCTTTAACCTTGTTTGATTTGTTTCATTTCTATATAATCTGTTCCTTATATACATATATTTCAGAGTTTTGATTTTCCTTTGTATAGATTACTGATTGATTGCTGAAAATGTGAAACGTGGAGCCACAATGTGTAAAGGACGCCACGCTGATTAATGATAATTTCGATATATTTTCACGGAGGTATGATGACATTTGATTTATTCTGACCAAAATAGACGTATTTATTTTTTCATTTTATTGGGTAATTCTTAACATTTATTTAATATTTCAGTCAACATTCGGTCACAATAATCGGAAACAAGTTTAAACGTGTTCTGCGCATTTCGTCGTTTGAGTACTGCGCAGCTTTGGACAAAGAAAACGCGCCATATTTGATTGATATGAAATACATACAAAGCGTTAATAACGAAAGTCATATTTTTTGCAAATGGATTACAGAATAATTGTAGATATTTAATAATAATAGAAAATATTTTATAATGTAATATTTTAATACTTGTCTGAGCGAAATGGTCCTTATTAAATAAAATTATTAATTTAAATTGAATTCGCGAAGTTAGAGCCAGTGAGTTCGTCGATTGTTACTTAAACGCGCTTTGATAGTCTTTTAATTTTCTTTTTTGTACTTTTTCTTGTTCAATACTCGTTTTCGGTATTAGAGTCAGTGCTCAAGAGGATAAGGTCTCTCCTGGAGATCATAATCGTAAGCAGTTTTATATATTCAATTTATTCAATTTTATTAATTTAACAACAAAGTATAATATTTGATGTTTGTTACAGACTCTTCACAGCATCACTTTTTTTGCATTTTTTGGGAAAAATCCAACGGTGGCTCTAAAATCAAGAATGTAAGAATCTTTCATTATCTTCAACTTAAGAGTTTGCTTCGCTTTTAAATATAAATTCTAATGTTTAATATCTTGTTACAGATCTTCTACAGTCTCCACTTCCTCTAATTCTACAAGAATCTTACGATGCTTCGAAAGCTAAAAATGTAAGTATTTTAGCATGTTGTATTCAAATTTTATTCTTTATAGTTCTCTTGCTGAATATAAAATTATAATTATGAAATAAAAACATTTCAAACTATTCCAATTTTTATCATTATTAAAATTTAAATTTTTACAAATAACACTGTGTCTTTAGAATGAAAATGTTGTATGCTTTTTAAGAAATTTTTCACGGCGTTCACTTCTACCATGGGATTCTCAGTGTTATCTACTTGATGAGAGTCTTCACGATGACTTTCCCTGCTCCAGTGCAGCATCGGTGATAACGTTCTTCACATCTATCCCGTGAGTCGCATGCATTAATGTTCCTCCGATCACTCAACCATGCCGTAGGACGAAAGGTCCGAATCGGCACGGGTGATTGGTTGTATACGTAGAATTTTTGATGAGCATAGTGACCGCGGATATTTTTTATATCCGTGAGTAGCAACATCTTTTTCAGATTTTTTATGTATTAGATCAGGATAGGGCTTCTTGCACATCGTGATTTTGACAATTAGTTTGAACATATAGAGTTATAGTAATTACTTGTAAAATCAAAATATATTCGATATAAATGTTTGCAAAAGATTTTTTTATGTATTAGATCAGGATAGGGCTTCTTGCACATCGTGATTTTGACAATTAGTTTGAACATATAGAGTTATAGTAATTACTTGTAAAATCAAAATATATTCGATATAAATGTTTGCAAAAGAAAAGTATTCATATGAATGTCCATATGAATAGATAAATTATAAATAATTATTATTAAAATAATTTCGTTTGAGCATTTCGTAATAAAGAAGGCGAATACCTTCATTGCTATATAAATGTTTGCAAAAGAAAAGTATTCATATGAATGTCCATATGAATAGATAAATTATAAATAATTATTATTAAAATAATTTCGTTTGAGCATTTCGTAATAAAGAAGGCGAATACCTTCATTGCTATGAAATATGCAGTTATTACTTACTGATACTGGTGATATGTTTTGATGTAATAATTAATAATTGTTATAATATTTAATAATGTTCAACTTCTTTTTTTATATAATAGTATTTGAATACCTTCATTGCTATGAAATATGCAGTTATTACTTACTGATACTGGTGATATGTTTTGATGTAATAATTAATAATTGTTATAATATTTAATAATGTTCAACTTCTTTTTTTATATAATAGTATTTATATAATTAAATGATTTAATTAATTAAACTTTATAATTATGAATTTCAATACAATTTGAAATATGTAATATATGTAATAAAAAATATGTATAATATATAATACATTCAATACAATTTGAAATATATAAGATAGATTAGAATTCATTCTTAATTAAACTTTATAATTATGAATTTCAATACAATTTGAAATATGTAATATATGTAATAAAAAATATGTATAATATATAATACATTCAATACAATTTGAAATATATAAGATAGATTAGAATTCATTCCGTAAAAAAATATGTGAAATTTTATGTGCAAGAAGCTATTTCGCGACAGGCAGATTTTTGAATCAAAGCAACAAGTTTGAACATTTGCTTCCACATTTTTAAAAATGTGCTTTGATGAAAAAGTCACCTGAGATTATTCTGTCAACATTTAATTTACTGTATAATTGTTTCATTCGCAACTGTATGTACAATTGTACCATTATTGTGTAACACTTGCCTAACCTGGACGAATATTTCCCAAGTATTCCCAAATACGCGACAAAGTATGTTCACGCGTTTTATTCACCATCACTCTTCAGTAACACGACGTACTCGCATGTTCAAACAACAATTTCTGGCTCCATCGAGTTCGAGTACGCTCTAAGTTTTTGTATTCGCGTTTGAAATGAAAGACACCCGTGTCTCGCGCAAGTAAAGATGTATAGTTTGGCATGTCGAAACGAATTCGTCCGCACTTTCTTTGAAAATAATTTCCTCAGTCGTTTCAAGTTGGGCAAGTGTGTCGCAACTATATGTAATGTCTATAGATCTTTTTTGTCAACAAATTGTCCATTGTTTTTATTCTCTTGCAATTTGAATAGTTTCTGAAATAATAGAGTCATTACAGTTTAAAATAAAATAATACAATAGTCCGTTAGATACAAATTACATAAATTAATTATTTTTTTAGTTCAGGATTTTCAGGTTTAACCCCTTTCGTGTTCATTGTCAGGATCTCACTCACGTGCCCAGGTGCTACTTTTAAAATAATACAATAGTCCGTTAGATACAAATTACATAAATTAATTATTTTTTTAGTTCAGGATTTTCAGGTTTAACCCCTTTCGTGTTCATTGTCAGGATCTCACTCACGTGCCCAGGTGCTACTTGGGTGGGTGAAAGACATTGGGCACGATGACCATAGTTTGTAATTTTATAAATAATTTCTCAGCGACTGACAATGTGTTAGCATTCGTGTTCATTGTCAGGATCTCACTCACGTGCCCAGGTGCTACTTGGGTGGGTGAAAGACATTGGGCACGATGACCATAGTTTGTAATTTTATAAATAATTTCTCAGCGACTGACAATGTGTTAGCATATCGTGCACGACGTATTTTCTGCATGTGTGTGTGGTTAGGATGTGGAATTGCGTCGTTTCTATTGTTGCATTCATTATCGAAATATTTAAAATATTTATGCAATAATTTAAAGAAATATGAACTTCATATCATAGTACTTAATAAATGCACTGTAATTACATTATTATTATAATAACTATACTATCAATTATAATAATGATTCCAAGTCAACTTGTACGTGTACTTTCTATAGAAATT
>NIPQ01050017.1:0-10156 GCA_002806875.1 Lepidotrigona ventralis hoosana | reverse complement strand
ATTACCCGTGGAGAATATCCGATGTGTATTTTATAAAATAGATTATTTGCAACCGTCATTTTATTGATTTTGAATATTTATCATTTTTTATAGAAGAATATGTTTGACATGCTCTTCCATGTTAGTTTTTCATTTCCATATTGTTTCCCAAAATCAAGCATCGCGAGTCGATCAATTTTTCTAAATGAACATGTACCAAACTTCTTCAATATCAATGTGACAGTTGTTGAAACTTCGTTCTTCACTCCACAATTATAGATAGAAATTTAAATTCGTCTCTCGTGTACGAAATATTAATAATTTTCACTGGATGAACTATTTACTATGGAATATATAAATGAACTAACTTACAGATATGTAATGTGCAACAGACTGATGCACAAAATCGATTCTGTAATTCCGTACAAACAGAAAGGAAGAAATAAACGACAGCGATAATAATAATAATTCAAAAGGAAAACCTGCAATCCTCTGAAACTCAAAATTATAGGGAAATACCGCGAGAGTTTCGCGAGAATCGGATTCGAGCGTGCGGCAATTGAATCATCTTTGCAGAACGCATCGAAACGCTGTTTCACGAAGCGTCGGACGGCTGTCCTTCAGAAAGGCGAAGTTTTCAGCCGCTCTGGAGTGGCAATTTATGAGGGCCAATTTAGAGGATCACGGCGGTCACGCAAGCAATGCCGACTAGGCCCGAACAGAGATAGCTGATCAGCGCAACAGCTGATGGCTGGCTGCTATCTATCGATCCATCGGCCGGTATCGATATCGTAATAGTTTGCTAATAGTCGCATGATTGTTCATGCCACGCGTGTACAGATACAACCGGGCACAAGAAGGAAGGACCTGCTTGATAATTATACTCTTATTAATTCTTCGTAACGTTGCGCAACATAAAAGTCAAACGTTCATACATTCGCAGTTGTACTTCCTCAATACGTCATTATAAAAACATCAAGCTATATAGCGATTATTAGTTGTCAGATTTTCTATGAAAAATTCTTTGTAATCAGATTTTCGTTTACTTGTGTAAGATTATTTTATAATTAATTATAGCGTACAATTGAGATACAAGTTCTTGTTTTTTTATACGCGATTTTTAAACGTCTTCGTCCAGTTAAAATCTCTTTTGTACTAAAAATCGTCCACCTGTAACGTTTGGAGGAACGTTCTGAATTAGAACGTACATTGTCAATTATATTTGAAGCGATTATAGATCGGACTATGGTACAACACACAGTGCAAAACATAGTTGAAATTTGCAATTGGGAATATTTAGAAGAAATTAAAGATACTCGATCCCAATTTCTAGCTTCAAGAGTGACGGAAGATTCGGCGTGTGCGCTCGCGAGTGCAAAGAGAAAAGTGGGAAACAAACGCGGACCGATTGGCCGTCCACGGCGAAATTTTAACGTTCTATAACGTGCGGTAAATTCGATTATTCTTGGCTACGGATTCTCACTTTTTGCTCGACTCGGTACGTTCGTTTGCCGCAGCTCATGCGCACACGTGCCGGCACATGGTCGTGGCCAAAATTTTGCCACGCGAAATCGCTAGTTTTCTCCCCCTGAACTTAATTCGATCGAACGCCTGCGGGTTACGATTTAGTGAGAATATGGGAACAAGTATATAGGAAGAAGAATATAGCAACAATTTGTCTGAATTTCCCTCGTTTTCTTTTTTTCTTTTTTTTTTTTCACGAAACACGGGAAAGTGAAATGCGTTGACTTTTATCGTTGTTGATTTGAGGAAATTAACTCTGCACTTAATTATTCCAATGAATTATTGATGACTTTGATGAATTGTGAATTGAGTATTGTAATTTTTTATTAATATTGAATAATATTAATTGTCATCACGATTTGAATATTTCGTAAAATTTCGTAGAAGTAATTTTTAGACAAGTCCTATACTTTAGGATTTAAGAGATTTCCCTTCTAATTTTACCATATATTAAAATATTCTTTATTGCAGATAACGCCAGATGCTCTATATACGTAGATACGTTTGCATTCTATTGAATTTTTCTAATTCGAAATTTTAAAATTTCAAATTCATCGATTTTTTTTTTTTAGTTAGAGCTTAGTGTAATTAAGTAATAATCTTTACATTATAGATAAATTATATTACACGTATTATACGTGAAACGTCAACAAATGTATTAATAAATTAAATTGTGACGAGCAAATAATGTAATTAATTAAATATTACTAATTAAGGGAGTGGATGAATTAAACATTTCAAATGGAAACTAATCAGACATAAATTCTGCATTCAGTGATAAAACATTAACTATTAAAAAACGGTTTAATATCATCAATCTACAAAATACTTATCAATAACGTTAAATTTTAGCTGCAACGAAAGTAATGTAGTATTTCTTTAGTGTTACATCACGTTATTTTAACAACAATATTTTTTTGTATATCTCTGTGCAAATATTAATCATTTCGATATTAAGTATCCTATTTCTCGTTAATCGGCCAGTTATCGTTTAATTTCTACTTTAATTTTTTGTCAAAGAAATATTTTTCTAGCGTTTCAAAAATAAAAAAAATGACTTTCATTAGAAATAGAACAACTTAACAAAGAGAGTAAGAACTATTTATTTGACAAACATTTGATCGTGAAAAAAAAATCAAGCTTAAAGACGCGCGTGCAGTTCACTACTACATGTCGTGTCTGACTACGGCTCGTTACTTCTACTTA
The DNA here is from genome assembly GCA_002806875.1 of Lepidotrigona ventralis hoosana. Classification (NCBI taxonomy): domain Eukaryota; kingdom Metazoa; phylum Arthropoda; class Insecta; order Hymenoptera; family Apidae; genus Lepidotrigona; species Lepidotrigona ventralis. The sequence continues at coordinate 7,447 of NIPQ01050017.1, read as the reverse complement.
AACCAAACTCGCAAGTATACGCGCAGTTGCTTGCTTGAAAACAGCGCAACAGGTTTTAATAGGTCATACATTTTTTATCTTCTGAATGAGAACGCATGAGAAATTGTTCTTTTCATTCTTGGCTCGCAATTAAAAATATTGTATAATATTTTGTAGAGTATCATCATAAATATTTCATTATTGCGTATAAAAGTTTTTGACTATTATACATATTTTTTATATTTATTTTAACAAGATTTATTTTCACCAAAAATTTTGAAACGAGCAATAATTTTTTATAATCATTGTATGCACATACGTATTCATATGATAGAATATCAGATTCTTCAGAAACTGTTATGCAATATTGCGCGAATCTTAAGCTCTTTATTTTGAGATTCGTTCATATTTAAATGGCAAGTCAAGGAAATTCTTCTTGGCCGATAGAGAATTAGTAAAATGTATTATTATAACAGTATTCTAGTACCTTAGTATTTCTTGAAAAGAACAACACACTTCATTATTAATTTACATATTTTTAATCAAGTACAAATTATCCAGAAATTTACGAACATTCTCATTTCTACGTTTCATCAATGTGACAAAGATGGAAAATTAAGCAGGCGAGTACAAAGAATAAATAATGTCACTCTTTAACATTGATCAAACTTCGCGAACCATTTCGTTTCAAAAGAACCATCAAGTCGATTTAACACTTTTCTGCCGTGACGATCCATGTCATCGCGAAAGCATTACGCCTTATTACTACAACATCAATTCTTTGTCCTCTTTATCTCTCTCTCTACGAATGTTCGATGGAACACGGGACGGACAAAGGACGACGAAAGAGTTATCCCATCCTCGGTATTGCCTTGCGCGCGAAGTTGCGCAAATATTTCACGGCGAGTAATCCATGTTTCATAACGTTAATGCACGAGCGTAGATACGCCACGGGGGGTCGCGAGTAGCAAGGAATGTTAATTTCATACGCGCGATATCCATGTGCATGTATTTAAATATTTTACAATCACGAGCGGTACTTGTAGTTTTTAATATTAAATAGTTATTCGCTAACAAGCACTTTATTGTCTAATCTGGATCCGCCATGGGGAACCCATGGGCTGGCTACGGAAAGTAGTTAACTTCCAATTAACATACGACCCGCGAGCGAAAATACCCCTCCGACGAAAATTCGTAACGCAAACGGAGCCATTGTGAAATTAAAAAGTCCGCAACCGTCGTCGCAGCCGTGTTTCATTACATCGGAAGACGTGCGCTAATTTCGTAATAAAAATTTTGTTTCGATACGCAACATTCATCACCCTTTGTTGTCGTTCGTATAGGTATAATTTAGTTACGTACATGTATCTGACTCATTAATGTTCTGTGGATCTGTGTGATTAATTTGTTAATTAGACTTGGAATCATTTCTGACAGTGTTTCTTATTATATTCTGTTTCAAAGAATATTTTAATAATACATCTTATAATATTAGTAAATATGAATTTGCAAATTATACATAAAGATTTGCTGTGATTATACATGATTTATTTTTATTTTGTCCAGGAAATGTCTTGATATCTATAAATATATCAAGATCTGTACAATTTAATAATTCAATGAATAAATTTATTAGTGCCTGTAAAATGTTTAAAATTCTCGTTTCTCTTTAAACGTTTGAAATTTGCAAGTGCATATAGACTTTCACGACTGAGTGGATATTTGGTTACCTGATGTAATTTGAATAAAATTTTGATGCGGGTTACTCGGAAAATTTGTAACGAAATTTAAAAAAGAATTTAAAGACAATGTATTTTCAATGTATTCTACTGAATAATAAATGCATCGTTTATTTTCCTATTAGGTAAATATTCATATATATATATATTTTTTTTTTTTTGAGAGGGAGGGGGTTCTTCCATTCCAATTTCTTGTAATTGGAATTTTAATATATAAAGCGACAATTACCTACATTGTTGGAAAAATGAAAATAAATCACGTGACAGGATAATACATGTAACACATATGTATACAACACGTATAAAATAGTTTAGTACGTGACAAGATATCTGTTACGTATGTTCGCGCATACGCTATTCAGATAACAAAATGTTTGAATGGTAGAATTTTCGGATATTAAAATATTCCGACGACAGGAAATTCCACTGTATTCGTAATAATTTAGAAATGTTGGACTACTTACAGATAATAGTTTATACATTCCTACCGTATTATTCGTTCTTTGTCTGCTAAATGTAATAGGTTGGTATCAGTGAATGATGGCAAGCAACACGTCGCACAATAATTTACGCTTCTCGTACGAGCCGCGCGTTCAAATGTTACTGCAATAATTAATGAAACTCACTTGTTGCGAGAATCTTTTAACGTTTCATGAATCGCAGCCGCTTCGGAAAACATTTCATTGCGGCGAATGCGTTTAAATTTCGCTCGTGCCTGGCCGTGCTATGTTGGCGACTGTGTGCGAATTTTGAGAACCCCAAACGGGTTTGTTATATTATTGGAAAGCAATGTCTAAATATTTGTCCAAGATAAATGATAAAGAATGTTTTTAATTAGCATTTAACAATGAAAAAGAGAGTTAAATTTTCCCAGTGAAAGTGAAAGACTATCGAGAGGAATAATGGGCGCACAAGTTTATTGATTGTATAATGTACACGCGATAAAATCACGGGTATTTAAATGCGAGAAAATTACGTTGCGTTTATATAGAAAGTATTTATAATTTTATTAGCGCGTACGTTTCATCAGGAAATGATGATATACATAGAGTTAATTGTTGTCATTAATTCGATGATTTTATGGACAAACAGAAGAAAGCATATTTTGAACAGTAATTACATATTATTTCCAATGGTTCAACATCTTTAACGAAATAAGATTCTCCGCATCCGGTCTAAATAAATATTCTTGAGAATATTTTCGCTTTTCAATTAACCCTTTCGCTACTGCGAGTGTTTATATACATATGCCACAGAACTGGTCGTCATTACTGTTGGAGAATCTTAAAATAACACCTTCAACACAAATTCGTGCCTCTATAATCTAAAATTGAGTTTCATTTCTAAAGTTTTCGTTACTTTTCCAGTTTCTTTCAATATTGAATATCGAATAAAATTTTTGTTTGAATAAATTTTTCATCAAAATGTTTCCACTACTGTCATTACCATCCCACGAAAAATTGCTGACGAGGTAAAAGTCTCTAGAAAGGATTCAAGACAATTTTAAGTACAATATAACTATAAAAAATCTAAATTAACTACTTGCAATAAAAAGTGAGAAATTTTAGTTCCTAACGCAACGGTGAATTCAGTAGTGAAACGGACAATCAACAGTCACTCGTAAAATACTTAAAAGCCAACTGGTAATGAACTGGCAGAAAAAATTTCCACCAAACGGCAGAGACTATCCGTCTTTTTACCCAACTACCATCGTAACGAATCAAATTCTGATTGCAACAAAACGGCGAGCCGCGTGTGTATGTGTATTTAGAGCAACGGTGAGCAACCGTTCCGTGAGAAACAGACGACTTTCTGTTTTGACTCGACGAATTAAGCGCTACGTCCGATCTTGGGCGGATCCCGGGCTCTTTGTAAACGCGTGTAAACACTTTTTACCGTCGCCATTAGCGATGGCTAGTCAGTCATCGTGGACTTTGGCCGAGGAACACGGTAGATCGCGTGTCCTCAAACAATCTACCCCTTTTTCTTTATTTCTTCCCTGGCTGCCCCCCTCCCCCTAATTATGTTTGCGTTGCTGAGTGCTCCCGCGCTTTTTTCTTCTAATTAGTCACTCGGTTAATCATACTGCTCGCGCGTACGACTGACGAGCAGTTCCTAGTCTACCTTCGTTCTTCCGTCTAACCGTGTGCACTTCAGAAAGGAAAAGTGAACGTTTAAACGTCGCGACGCGGTTTTGCATACTTAAGGCGGGCACGTCTCATGTATAATAATTTACTCCGGTGAAATTACCGAGGTTGTGTGCATAGGTGGTTTGATTTAATATTTCTCTGCCTTTTCCAACCAACGTACTCATTGCCGTGAGACTTGTTTGCTTTGAGATTGAGTTGATATTTGAAAAATATATTTGTTCGAGATGTGGTGGAAGTTTCTTTTGGAATCTTTGCGAGACAGGAAAGGAACATGGAATTTTCATGAGATCAACCTTTACCCCATTGTTTCTTTATTATTATTTTTGATTAAATAGAATTTATTTGTCTTTTTATATCACAGAGATTGAAATATATGAAAATTTTCAATTTTGCATTGTTCGTTCTTTCGTTACAGATTTATTTAGAAAGATTATTACGTTCCACATTTCAAATTGTAACAAATAATAATTGTTTCCTGCGTGAACGAAATTTGAAAAATTAGAGATACGTTGACGTGAATTTTTAAATAGCGATGAAAATTATATTATATCGACACACAGTTTTGTCATGATCTCACAAATCACGCGATCCCAATAGTCCACTTAAAAATCAAAGCAATAAAATTTTCAAACAATTTCTGAACTTTTTACACAGTCTAACGAAATGAAACAAAATTTTCGTCAAAATGTTTCTTTATACATAAATTAATCAACAAAAAAAAAAAAAGAAAAGAGAAATCGACAATCCTACGTTTCAACATCAATAAGATCTTGAACTGTATGGATCGGTGGACCAGTTCAAAGTCAAGCCGAAAGCATGGGGGTTCGAATTCACTCTTTTTTCGCGTTTGCGCGCGCCGGCACACGCCGGGGGTTGACGGACCAACAGCTGTTTTCTCATGTGTCGTGACGGCGCCCGCAGCGAAGAGGGAACGAAAAAAAAAAAAAGGAGCACGGAGAAGGGTGTACGGGGGCGGAGAAGAGCGAAGCAACAATCGAAACCATGTCGGGCAACGACCGTGGCCCGCGCGTCGCTCTTCACAAATGGATCGTCGTCGTCGTCGTTGTTGTTGTTTCAATGTCGTTGTCCTGCATCGCGTCGGCTGTCCTCCTCTCCGCTCCGTCGCCTGTTTACTTTTCCTCTTGCGCTCGTGTGAAATCTGCGACGAGGGCGAAAGTGGTCCTAGATAGACGCTGAAGTATCAATTAATTCGAGAAACCAGCCGGCAAATCGAAGAAACGGAAGATAGTACAGGTAGAGGGAGAGCCCGAGCGGAGGAAAAAGAGGATTTCTTTGCCGAAGTAATTAGTTTTCTGGGCTGGCGAAAGAAGGAAAAGAGAGGGAAGGGTCTCCTCTTAATGATAATTGGTTTGCTCGAGATTGGGAAAGGAAATGGGAAGAAGAAAGGGAAGGAATAAAAAGTCGCGATCGGAACTGTATTAAGAGAGACACGCTGTGTTCGATCGTTCTTCCCTTTTTTTTGGTAATTTTCTCTTTCTTCGATAACGTCGAATTACGAGCTTCTTATTAATACTTGGTTCAACAGGGCAAGGGCAAATTCTGCCACAAAATATAAGGACAGTGTTTCTGCTTACTTCAACTAGTAATTATTAACTAACACTTTAAAACATCGAAACCATTTCTTCTCTTCTTCCAAAAGAACTCCCTGAAAAAGCGTCTTCGAGAAAAGACAGAAACATCATTCAAACGGAAATCTTTTGATTGACCAAACGGAAAACACGCGAGGTTTCNCCTTTTTTTTTTTTTTTTTTTTTTTTTTATTTTCTTCTGATAAATAATGAGCCGAGGCCGTATTTATTCTCGTTCATCTCGCGTCCTCGTTAAAGCGTCGGATGGTAAGTGTATCGTTGCTGAAAGCCTGGCAATAAATACAAGATAACCTGGTTAATTCATATTCCCCGCTGCCGTTTGCTAATTATATGCAGTATCGATTTCAGGTGTTGCGATTGTAAACAAGATTAACGGCCGTCAAAATGAACTTACGTCCGCGAAACAAGACGCGTATCGCGATTTCCTTTAATTTGCGCGGTATTATCGACGTATCTCAAACGAAGTGGTTGCGCTCATTAAGCGCGTTAAATTCTTATCACGTTCGATCAACACGACTTATTCGATAATTATCGTAGAAAAATACGTTTATCGCGCGTGTCCTCGTTGGAAACACGTCTCGTGTCGCTGGAGATGCCGCGCGCGGACATGTCAAACGAATTAAACCGATAACGAAACATAATCAGTTCGTTCGCTGTTTGTATCGAATAAACCGGTCCGCATCGGTCTTGCTCGGCGAGTAATTTTATTATACGCGACTTTGAATCTTCGAGATTCGGGTGAAAGGTTGGCGAAATCGTAGACGAGAAACGTGAGAAAGAATCGACTATTCCCGTACTGCCGAGTTTCATCATTCTATTCTATTAACTAGTTTTTAATTAATCCGGCACGATGCACATGTTACCGCGCTTTCATTCACCTCAAAGAGCTAGAAGGACTGGAGTATGTATATATGCACTGCAATCGGACTTTTTCAGAATTGTTTAATTAATTATTTACACGCTCGTACATATCTCGTTGCTTTGGCGAGTGACGATACGCGCCTACGCGATTACCGCTGCACCAGCCGAACTGGAATTCATCGTGCCGCTTTAATTAGTTATTCGTTCGCCTTCGTTCCGTTTCAATTCGAGTTTTCTTCCAGCTATAAGGACACTCGCCGAACAAACGCTTCTTTTCACTATACTTTTGCAACAACGTCTGCTCGACGTTGCGAAATTAATTCGAGGGTTAATTAAAAACGAACTAGATACTCTAGTTATGCCGGCATATCTCGTGTCTAACAAGTAGGAAATAATTTTTATTCTGTAAACTCTCCATTTCCCTTCCGTTTTCTTTCTTTCTTCAACCGACCTTAAAGTTTCTCCAATTTTCCAATTACGAATCAACGCATGATCCTCGGCATCAACGATTTAAACATGTTACAGTTAACAAAAATGTTCACGCTTACATCTAACGCGGAGGAAAGAAAGTGAAATGAAATAAAACGCGATAACATTAAAACGAGCAAAAGTGTCCACGCGCAACCTTTTCCCCCGATCCCCTCTGGCCGGAAACGTGCTCGGGGCTATCTTAGCTACCCAATTCTGTGGACGCGCCTGTCCGCTCTCGGCTTTCAGACCTCGCACACGGCACATACGTGTGCGTACAGGTGCAAATGAACCTTTAAGGGTAAACGGTGAATCGTCGAAGAGGTAGCGGGCAGCGTGTAGAGAGAACGTGCGGGATAGGGAAGGAGAGAGGGTGTCAGTCCGTCACGGCACATACGTGTGCGTACAGGTGCAAATGAACCTTTAAGGGTAAACGGTGAATCGTCGAAGAGGTAGCGGGCAGCGTGTAGAGAGAACGTGCGGGATAGGGAAGGAGAGAGGGTGTCAGTCCGAAGTATCACGGAACACCTAACGATGCACATATAACCCGGTAAAAGAGGATCCCGAAGCGGGAATAGAAGCAGAGCCGGCGCGGTTCGAAGGAAAAGGGAATGCCGAGGGGGGATGACGGAGGCTCGGG
>NIPQ01050002.1:0-10164 GCA_002806875.1 Lepidotrigona ventralis hoosana | reverse complement strand
GACGCGAGATTATATTATAATATTGTGATAAACTATAGCATGTACTTGAATTCGCGTGATCTTTACTCGTAAATTTTATTCGAATCGAGTTTTTGCAATTTATCAGAGACTTTTCCCGATATTTTATAAATTTAAATTTATAAATTTAAATATCTTGATCCAATATACTTCGGCATTACACTTTCAAACTGCATGTTCGAGTACTCGTGAATATTTTACGACTGTACAAATCATAACTTATCATTACATTTTATACTTATATCATTATATCGTCAAATAGTTGGTGAGAAAAATTTCGAATTGGAAACGTAGGAAATTGGGAAAATCCAATTCGCTACCGCAGACGAGGAACATATTTTCAGCGGATTTTCATTCCATTGCAATTGCATCATCAAACGGCTTGCACACGTAGGCTCTACGATTATGCGAGTTATGGCCGTAAATCAGTTACGGGAATGTTAATAACGTTATGGGCAATCTTAATTATCATCTGCTAACCGACGTGTACTATGATCTATAAATTTCTACCGGCTCTTGAGAACATTTCAAAGATAGAGAAAAAAAGAAGGAAAAAAAAAACACGGAGAAAATGTAATCTTATTAAAGAAATCTAATAGAAAATTACCAATTTTACAAGTATTTTACAATGATAAAACGAAGAAAAGAAAACGATAAAACGAGAGCATTATAAATATAGATGCTGATGATTTCCAGTTGTAAAAAAAAAATAAAAAAAAAAGAGAAAAAATTATAGGAATCTGTCGGAGGATTTATCGTAGAGCAAGACTCCTGTGACTGTGTGAGAGGGAAAATCGTATTAAAATTCATGTTGTACTACTTTAGTCGCAAAGACTTTGGTTTAATTTAACAATCTAACTGAACATTTAATTTAATTTAAGTAGAATTTAATTTACCAAGCAAATAATACGAGAAACTAATACTAGAGAAAAAATTATAGGAATCTGTCGGAGGATTTATCGTAGAGAAAGACTCCTGTGACTCTGATTTAATAATTTAACTAGAGAGAAAATTGTATTAAAATTCATGTTGAACTACTTTGGTCGCAAAGACTTTGGTTTAATTTAACAATCCAACTGAACATTTAATTTAATTTAAGTAGAATTTAATTTACCAAGCAAATAATACGAAAAACTAATACTAGAGAAAAAATTAGAGGAATCTGTTGGAAGATTTATCGTAGAGTAAGACTCCTGTGACTCTGACTTAATAATTTAACTAGAGAGAAAATTGTATTAAAATTCATGTTGAACTACTTTGGTCGCAAAGACTTTGGTTTAATTTAACAATCCAACTGAACATTTAATTTAATTTAAGTAGAATTTAATTTACCAAGCAAATAATACGAAAAACTAATACTAGAGAAAAAATTAGAGGAATCTGTTGGAAGATTTATCGTAGAGTAAGACTCCTGTGACTCTGACTTAATAATTTAACTAGAGAGAAAATTGTATTAAAATTCATGTTGAACTACTTTGGTCGCAAAGACTTTGGTTTAATTTAACAATCCAACTGAACATTTAATTTAATTTAAGTAGAATTTAATTTACCAAGCAAATAATACGAGAAACTAATACACAGGAAATTAACTACTACTAAGACCGCGTCACTCGTCGGAAAATTCTAACATGAAATTAATTCATCAGCTACACGTTGTTAAAACGAAAGGAACAATTACATGAAAAAGAAATTCCAATGAAACACCTAAAATTTTCTAAAATAAATTCTCATTCGTTCTCCTCGTGGAAAATTCTTAAGAATTTTTAATCGACTGGCTTAAAGATCTGTAATCGAGGAGCTCAATCGATTCTAGGAGTACCTATGCAAACTAAATCGAATTAAAAAAGAAAAGAGAGAAAAACAAACGAGCGTTACGTAAAAATTCGTTAAAAGAACATTCGCAACACCGACGTTGATTAAAGACTTTGTAAAAAGCAAATGTGTAACGAGAAAACACGAGGGAGAGAAAAGAAAAAAACAAACGTAAAGAAGCACGAGAGCAACAGCGGGGATTAATAGTTATGTACAACGGTGTGGACAGATGACGGGGAGAGAAAAAAAAAGGTGGATAATTGGATAGTTGAGATGTTAATGAGCCGATTAACGACAGGATACAAGGCTGCTGTTTACAAAGTTAGATGCAAATGCAGTGATAAACGGATCTACCGTTCGCCAAGGAAACCGGCGTTAATTGCGCTCTGCAATTAATTGCCCTCGAGTAGAGAACAATTTTGCGGAATGAATCCCTCGAAAACATGGGAAAACCACTGTTAGTTGGTTGGCTCGAGTGGTCGATAAGAAGAAGAAAGAATCATTTTAAAAAATTCTAATTATATCGCTCGATCGCTGGCTGCTTCACAAAGGAAACGATACTTAATTCGCGTGGATCGAGCAACGTTTTTTTAAACTTGAAGAAGGGAAAATTACGTGGGAAAAGAATATACGGTGGAATTTCAGCATGATAGTGATATATATTTTGATAACTCACGGTGCGAGTTTGTAGGATTTTTTTCGACTTTGGAAAAGAAACGACGAACTTGGACAAAGTGGAAGATTGAAAAAGAAAAGGTGACAACAACAGTTCAAGGTAGCGACGATTTTTCGTCGTTCAATTATGCTCCTCGCTGCACAAATCGCCTTTATTTATTTTACGCAATTTTTCCGAAAGAGAATTTCTATCGTTGCAATTTCTCTTTCAGTTGTCCAACGTTTTTGCACAGTGCAACAGATGTATTATTGCGACGATTAAAATAATTCTTATTATCAGCTGCGGAATTTGAGAGTTTAAGTTTCTAACAGAATTGATTTATAGGGAGAGTTTCGATAGCTGTATATACTTCAATGAGATAAAATTTTTGATTTCACAACTGAGTATCACATAAACTGAATTACGCTCATGTTATATTCATTGAGGGTTATTTTATCTCGAAACTATGCATAAGCATTTCTTGCACCTTTCACCTTGCAATTCCTTTCAGGCAAAAATACTCCACGTTTTTATTCTACTCTATCCTCACTCCAATTAGTATTCAAATTATTTTTATATTTTTACATTACATTTTCGCGAGACTGTAACTTTCTCCAACTTTGATTTATGACAACTGTTCGAATTTGAATAAATCTTGTCTAATTAAATCTCCATTTCGTTCGTCTTTCACCTGCCATTTCTCCAACCGCGAACAAACGGGAACACTCACTTTCCTGTGCGAGAAGAATGTCACTTTTCGTGTGTTCGTTTATCGAGCATTCCGTCGAGCAGAAGCAACGATCGGCACACGTGCACTGTCCAGAGTACGTCGTAATCTCAGGCGCGTGATTCCCCATTGTCTCGCGAACGTGCAATCTGACAATTAGCGGCGAGAGAGAACGATGCGTCAACGCCGTGACATTTTCGCTTCTGCTTACGCGGATAAAGTCAGGCCGCGGCCTGCGTGACATTTCTGCGACAACAGAAATACGATTCGAACGACAGAGGGGACAGAGAGACAGCTCGACATCCGACGCCGAAGAGGAAACCGGTCGCGAGAGAACAAATATTGTACGACTCGAGAGATACAGCGGAATTTTGAAAATCATGAAATACATGAAATGGCGAAAGTACGATTATTCTGTGTAACAATTGGCGGTGGGATCATTATTTTATTTTCAACGGTGCAAATTTGTAAATCCGCTTACAATCAGGAATTCATTGCTCTTCGAATTTTTGCAAGTTTTCCCTTTCACTCGAGCGAATTCTGATTTCTGAGTTCTTTGGGATTTTCGAGGACATTCGAATGGCGTGAATTCTATTCGACGATAGGACGCAACGTGAGAGGCGGTTTCTTTAAAAAAAGTTGGAGCGAGGATTCAAAATGATGAGAACTTTCGTCTTCATTTCCTTGCCTTTCTTTATGCTGTCCGAATGATGTAATTGTTTTCGAATTGAATCGAATCGAAGAAGCAAAGTGTCCATCAAAGTGATTGTTTTAGAATTTGGAGTTTAGAAACTTGGCTGAAAATATCTCTATGATGATACAATGGAACAACAAACGACATCGTTGCACTGTTTAAAATGCAGTCGGAGTGAAAGAGTTCAAATGACAAAGACGAATAACAAACTAAAGCGAGAATGTAATTGTCGTATTATTGAAAGGGGAATGGAAATTTCTTGCTTAATAATCTCGAGGAAGGCTCGAGGAAGGAAAAACGGTGTTGTGGAACGTCAGTTCAAAAACCAAAGAAAACGCAGTTGTTTCAAGTTGTAGGATAACGTAGTACTACGTTGTTTCAAATCGTCGAAGCACGTACTGCTACGTGTCGTATGAAAATATTTGCATATATCACGAGTGCAAAACTGAGGTCCGTGCCGATTTCAAAAGTCGTGGAATTATTAAAGAATTAAGATTGATCGATCACTTATCGATGAAATGAAACAAAAAATATAATATATATTACTGCAATTGATATTCCAAGTTTTTCTCACTCTAACTTTTCCTTTTACTAATTGACTACTATCTATTAATTAATATTAATACTCTGAGCTTCTTGTTGGAACGGTGAATTTTCGAGAATGTTGTTTAAAATTGCATCGTCCAACAACAGAGAACAGTGGAGGGAGAACAATACAAATATTTAGTAAAAAAAATTATCTTTTACTATGTAAACGGATGTATCTCTTTCATTACGCGAGAGAAATATGAAATTTGTACATTGGGAATGATATTTAAATTACTAAAATCGGAGCAGTCAATATTTCAGCACCTTCGCACGAGCAATCGTAAAATATTTTCCTAGTAAAAATAATTTTTTCCTGGTAAAAGGACGAAGTTTCAACGAATGAATTTATCGCCCAGCCTGGTACAAACTTTGTATATAGAAACTTTCTTTCTCTTCTTCGCGTAAAAAATAAAAATTGTCTCACGCGAGACACGGAGAGGCTTTTCAATGAGTTCTCGACTGAATGACAGACGAACGATTCGATTGAACAATTCCACGGGCGAACTTCGAGACGCTTAGCAAAGTGGATTAATGGGATCACCAGCCGCGTAAATAATTCTTTCATTCCCGCCGATTCATTCATCTACCCAGAGCACGTCGTTTCCTTCTCTCTCGTCTGCTCGTTCGTAATTACTGTTACGTCATGCCTCTCTCTCTCTCTCTTTCTCTCTCTTGAGAGAGAGCCAGTTTCTCCGTGGCCAGATTAAACGCATCCGGTTCACCGTTTTCACGCGCAAGCCGCTTTTGTGAAAGCGTCGAGACGCACGTACACGTACACACACGTATATACACATTATGTACAACGTTCCACGAATTGTTTCGAGCTTCAGCTTTAGCCGGTGTATTGTACGGACTCTTCCGGACGTTGAACCGGAAGTAACGGCGCCCTCGCGTGTCCTCCTGGTGAACGGATAGTCTCTTGTCGCGCTGGCCACGCTTCATCACGGAAGTCTAGGGAACTCTAAGACAGTCTCTTTCGTGTGTTCAGTTCTATTAATTTGGCNTTTTTTTTTTTTTTTTTTTTTTTTTTTTTTTTTGTGTGTCTATGCAAATGAAAGGTGATTTTTTTTTCCATGAAACATGAAAATTTTATTTAGACATAAAACATTTAGATTCGAGCATCTTTCAATCAGCTTCAACAAGTTGTCTTCTTGTCTTTCCCGACAGAGAACCATTTGATATCCTCGTAAGTAGTTAAATTTAGCAAATTCTAAAAGTCAAGAGCACTTAATATGACGAGGATATGTCCTTGTAGATTTTTCATTTTGAAATCGACGAGATCATGGATTATCTTTTTCTGGATGGATTATCTTCAAGGTTGAAACAGTTATGCAACAACTAATTCACTGTATCTTTAAATGAAGCTTGTACAGAGCGAATCAACTCTACATATGTACCATTAAATTTCAAAAGACGTTCCAACACTCGAAAAATCGACTGGCAACGAAATTCAACGCTTATCTAGTATTCCAAAGTTATTGAACACCGAAGGAAATACATGTTCAGAGAATCCTGTAACTTTCGGTAATTTAACGAGCAACGTTAATCTACATCCACAAAGGAATGTTACAAAAATCCTTGACACAAAAACCAAGTAAATGCTTATGGCTCGTAGAGAGGAGAATCTTGGGAAAAAAATGTTCGAATGCTCCAAAGATGCTGACAGAACACGGGAGGATGCCCGAACTTGCAACTCTCGGTAATTTAGTAGCAGTTACACTTAACGAGCAACGCCTGTCGCTTGATTGTCTCAACGAGGCGGCTCCTCCACCCTTTCTCCCTTTCCTCCTCGGAGTGCTTCGCCACCTCGAAAAAGGCAGACGAAGAAACCGTCCGGTAGAACGGAAAAAGAAAACCACGGCTGGTGGTAATGGGAACGAGCAAGAGGATCCTCCTCGTGGTGAACGACGAAAGGAGAGAGAGAGAGAGAGAGAGAGAGAGACGCCCACAGGGAACGGATGTTGGGTCGACAGGGTCACCTCTCCGACAAAATGAATCTTTTATGCCTCGCGCGCTCGCTTTTACGACGTCCTCGAGAACGAACAACTCTCTCTCTCTCTCTCTCTCTCTCTCTTGCAGTTTCGTTTGGAGAGTGGACCAGACGGTGAACGATTAACCCGTTCAGCTCTGGTCGCTTTTACGCCAGAGTGCATGAAGTCTGCATTTTTACCGAAGATACGTTACGTTTCTGGTGTAAGGATAGTGATCTGTTGATACAGTATAATGAAGGGATTTGGTTTTTTATAAAGTAAATTTTAAGTACGTGGTAATTTATCATATAATGTAGTACAATGTCGTCGTAAAAATATAAAATTGCACAAACAGTCTGTTAATAATAGCGGAAGATACTTACGAACAGATCTTTGGACTTTTTCATGGAAATTCGTAAAATTTTGTAAATGTAATTTACAAGGTAGAATTCAGAAAGAAAATCTTTTCGTTTACTATCTATGATATACTTGCACAGATATTTATCACTAGCTGTTAAATATTATTAACGTTTAGCTGATTATTAAAAATAAACCCCTGTCGATTTCAATTGACATTTTTGAAATGGATTTTTTTATTTGCAACGAACGTAATAATCAAGTAACACGCGAACGATGAAATAAATTAATAAATAAATTCTTTGATTAGAAGTTTGAACAATTAATCTATCGTACCTTTGAAGTTAAAGCTTCAACGAGCGTTGAAAGATAAAAAAAAATACTATTCGTAAAATTTTGTTAAGACAAACAGTTCTGAATTTCTTTGACACGAGTGAAAGCGAAATTCAGTTAAAAGGCTGTGGCTCGTACGAGGGGCAAAATGTGAAAGTCGGGCATCCTCCTTTTAGTAGGAGGACATTGATATTAATGCCGCTTTAACGATCCACGAAGGATCCGTTTAATGAACGGGATCGTCGCGTGCCACGAGCCACCCTGTTATTCAATTTAATACAGGCACCGTCGGCTTTCGATCCCGCCACTTACAGTCACAACGTATTCGTGTTGCGTATAACAAAATTAGAGTCACGTCAAACGATCATTTGTTAAATACCCGCGTCATTCGTTCGTCCTCCACTTTGTACTTTTCTTTCTTTCACTCGCAATTCTATTCCATCTGTCGGGGGGCAAATTGATTTCATCGTTTTGAAAAATTTTCATGGTCCACCAATTGTTAGACGTATAAAATTCGAGTATACTAGAAATTGTAGAGATTATGGAATACTGGAGATTATAACGTAATAATCTTGGAATTGGTTTTAAATTAATATCAAAGAGGGGAAATGTACTGTTGAAATTAATCTGTCAGTCGAGCCAACTCGTAATGTTCGGAGTATTAATAAATTGCATTGTTAAATCAATGTCGTTTTTTCTTCGTCAAAAATCTTCACGCAGGGGGCCATTTATTCCTACTCGCGGAACGAATCGGTTGCGCCAAAGACAAATTGCCACGTGCGAAGAGACGAGCCGCACGACACTCTCGATAAAATGCGATTCGCAAACTAAGGGGAAGACTAACGAGAGAGCAGCAGGAGAAGAATATTTCGCACGAATGTTTCCTTGCTACAGGAAACGTTGCCTAAATTTAAACCGGCACCTAAATCCGACGCATTTAAAACGAGACAACCAGTCGAATGCAACACGGCCAACATCACTCTGCCAACGTCAGAAAAATTGGACGTTGGTCGTGACACGTGTTCACGTGGCCATTCTCATGTCTTCGGACTTCCCTTTTAAACTTATAACCACGTCCGAAAGACATCGATTTTTGAACGAAATCTGAACGATTTTTCTGCAGAGATGATGAAAATGATGAAGAAATTTTACTGTTCCAACATGTAGACATTCCAATCGTTTATTGTAAAAGAAAGTTTTTAAAGTACAAAGAAATGTAATATCTTTTATGTAGTTAGTTTCCAGCGCTGATCTTCGGTGTAATTCTATTAAATACGAGCAATAAATCATTTTTAAAATCAAACTATCCTGCATTCGTCGCTTTTTTTTTACATTGGATTTCTTGAAGCAGTAAATCAATAAAAAGTAAATCAATAAAAAGTAAAAATGACAAGATTAAAGCTAAACATGTGGATAAATGCTGCACTCCTGACAATTGTTTAATGTATTAAAAATAATAAATTAATAAAAAAATTAATAAGTTAAAAAATAATGTATTAAAATGGAAAATATTGGAAGCCTTGGATAAGGCTAATTCTATCTATATACAAATTTTAGGTATAAATCTGGCCGTGCCAATTTCTTTCTGCAAAACTTAAAGTGCAATAAAACGATAGAAAAGTCAATTTTCTGAGAGGTCATTATAAAAAGGACTCAGCTTTATAGTTTTAAATATAGTTCGAACTCGTGAAATTTCTAGAGGAAAGAAGCGACTTTAGTCTCTCACTCCGTTTTTTTATTACAAAGAAAGAGTTTGGAATCTACCGAGTAGTGAAAATCGACATTGATAGGATATACGACTTTTTTTTTATAGAAGTTCAATCATGGATAATTTTTTCGATTAAAATTTAGCGACTTTGATTTTTTGGAGTAGCGTGTTGCAAAAAAATGGCGTAACTCTACTTGAAGAACACCTTGTAATAGAAATATGAAGTCAACTATTATGAAATTACTATAAAGTAAAGTATTAAAAAATATTACTATAAAAAAAAAATTTTCCAACTCCGTTAGTTACGTTACAATATTTTGCAATATCACTGACTAATAACACCAAGCTCTTCGTATATAAAGATACTTCATCATGCAAATAATATCATCTCATTAATCTCTCGCAGGGAATCACGAAATCAGTTCTACTTAAACACACCTTGCAATGCAAACGTAAACTCGTATTACGTTAATTGTCAAATAAAAATTGGCTCGAAAAAACTGATTCGGGATCACGAACGATACTAAACGCGATTACGAGCTAGATCATGAGGAAGGAACCTTTTTTTGGCCGAACAGATCGCGGTTCTGGGTTTAACAAACCCGGTCTCAAGTTACGCAAGCAATCGGACGTCCGCGAATCTCGCTGAAAAGATTTTGCCAGACGTAAAGGCTGGTCGAAATAACTTTGGCCACTGGCCAAGCGAAGAAAAAAAAAAGAAAAAAAAGAAAAAAAAAAGTATCGGCTGGACGATTGTTTCGCGCGTGTCCGTCCATAGTGTTTCGACGATGTTACTTCGCGACGAAACACGGTCACGTTCATGGTCGTGCGTGACCATTGAATATGGCGGGTGTCTGTAAACTTCCACGACACGACGTTCTTTCACATGTTAATAAATCATCCACGAATTATATTACTGGAATCTTTAAAAATGATATAATTATATAAACAAATTTAAAAATTATTTATACACGTATAAAATTTAATATTTCTAAAATATATAAATTTATATAAATTTAATTAAGTAATAAGTTAAATAAAATGAATGAATCTTTAAAAATGATATAATTATATAAACAAATTTAAAAATTATTTATACACGTATAAAATTTAATATTTCTAAAATATATAAATTTATATAAATTTAATTAAGTAATAAGTTAAATAAAATGAAAAATTCTGGTGCTGTTCTATTCCTATATAACATATCCAAATGGAGTGATTTCACATGCAGAAGTAAGAAAAAAAAAAGAAAGAAGAATGATATTTTCTCGGTTAACGCGTCGTTTTCGAGAAAATTGA
>NIPQ01049996.1:0-10078 GCA_002806875.1 Lepidotrigona ventralis hoosana | reverse complement strand
CACGGAACGAGTTGAAAGGAAACATCGACATACCGGCAACTTACTAAAGGAATTCATGGCAATCAAGCCACGGATAATGGAACATCCAGCCACTATATCGTTCGAAACAATTGCGGAAAGCAATTAAGCCTGTCCACGAGTCGGATAACCTGAATACAGCTTCCGCCTTGCCACATTCCTCCTTCTCCACGTCTCTTTTTTTTTCTTTTTTCTTTTTTTTTTACACGAAGTAGAAACACAACAACTTTTCTGTCTATGTACACTGCCTTTAATTTTGATACTTCTAAATTCTAAATATAAAATATAATTCAAATGAAATTCTTTGATTTGATCTTCAGACGTGACTACTATTACGAAGTAGAAACACAACAACTTTTCTGTCTATGTACACTGCCTTTAATTTTGATACTTCTAAATTCTAAATATAAAATATAATTCAAATGAAATTCTTTGATTTGATCTTCAGACGTGACTACTATTGTGATGGTCACCGATGACTATTGTTTCCATTTGTATAGAAATACGAGGTGGGTCAAAATCACTTTCTACTAAAATAAATCCTTTTTTTTTTTTTTTTTTTAATCATTGAAAGTAATAAATTTAATTTAAAATTAGCTTTTTGTATATTTTGAGGTTTTATTAGAAAAAAAAAAAATAGGTGGGAAGAAACTTTTGGCCTGCCATAAATTTTAGATTAATTAAGATGGGATGAGTATCATTAACGGTGAGTTTTAAATGACACAAATAACTAAATAATATTATAGATAAAAAGTATGCTTTCGTTGCATTCTATTGTAATGTAATATCTTGAAGGAATTACATGTTTTTTTTCCCACACAAAAAATGTAAAAGTTAATATGTTAATCTACAGTTAACACATAATGACAAAAAAAATAGCTAATATTATAATAATTACTTTACTATAGTAGACTCTGCAAAGTGACTATTTTATATCTTCATTATTGAAATTTTTAGATTTATAGATATTGCTTTGAACATCTTCCAAATTTCTTAAATAAACAAGCAATAATAAAAAAAACTTTATTTCGTTTCGTTATTGTTCCACTGTCCACGAATTTATTTTATTATCTCTCTATGCATTATTACAGAAGATCTCAACCACTAGCAAACAAGAAAGCACGTAGAAATTTTAATTTTTCTATAAAGAGAATTTCAGCAGTTAATGGACGATTAAAATTGAAAGGAACAAATTAACGATTAAAGTACGAATTGAATTCTTAATCGCAGCTGACAATTGAAAATCAATCGTTACTCGCGATTAACAACTAAACTCGGAATGTAACCGATTAAAGATGCGGCTACAGATTATCGAAGAAATTTAATCTTCAATTAATTTCAGTTCACACACGTACGGTCGTATTTCGTCACGACAAAAATGAAGTTGATTATCGATCTTGCGATCTGCTAATTTAACCCGTTCGCGTGTAGTATATATATCAGCCAAGATATGTTTACGCGTCGCGGATTCCATTATGTTGCTCTTAGCAGCGGGGTTCGTTGCATTAAAGTTCATTACATCGTTTTGCGGCGAAGAACGTCTCTGGTGAACGCGAGAGGCGGGATTCTCATCGCGTTTCGTTACACAGGTGTATACGCGTGCGTACTTACGTACATACCGGCGTACCCCGAAGAATCCCGGCGCAAAGAGGAACCGCAACTTTTTAAACATGTTCCTTGACGGGTATTTAAGTGGCCGACGTGACACGCTTCTTCCGCCACAGAAGATTCCCCCCGCTGGTTTAACGGAGGGATCCGGCAAGCATCGGGTGAAACCACACCGCGCCAAGGATTTTCAATGGAAATTCAATCTCGCGCAGCAGCCGCGAGAATAGTTTCCTTGAGCAAAGTTTTTTTTTTTTTCTTTTTCTTTTCTTGCCTTTTAAAGCAACGTTCTTCAGACGCGAGCGATTAATCCTTTACTGCTTCGCGAGCTGGAAGCGACAGTGTAAACGCATTCAAATGTAATGTTCGTCTAAATTGTAAATGCTTAAAGTGTTTACAGTCTAGACTGAGCATTTATATAGGTTTGACGAAGTCCAGGTGAATCGAGTTAATTTTTGTCTTTTTTTACCTGCTCGAGACGTTCTGTGCTAAAACGGGACGTTTCCCTGAACTTTTTGTCTCGTGATTAATTTCGGAGCCCGGCTCGAACTATTCAATTTTCCGCTCTTACGGGCGAAACAAAAATATTGCAGTCTTAATCAAATTTATCTATGAACACGTAGGTTTTTATTTCTGACAGTATGGATTCGCAAGTAACGAGAAAGCAAAATAAAACATACTCGGCAATGATAGTTAAATGTTAATGATAACTAACCTAAAAGCATCGTTCATGATATAAGCAAATCATTTTGATGGAATTAGAAAAATACTATGCACTTTATTATAGTATTTGAATAATAACAGCCATTGCGTAATGTGAGGTGACCATTTTAATGCTACAATCTTGAGTTTATAGATAAGAAGAAAATGAATTGCAAAATATATGGGCGTAGCCTGTCAGCTGAGTTTGGCACAAAGACTTGATGCAGGTATTGTCATTTCCATTAACGGACTAAAAAGTATGAACGTGAGTAACAAAAAGTATAAAAACACGAGAAAAAAAATGAGTAATGAAAAATATAAGCAAAATATTCACTCAGGGCATTAAACATTAAAAACACGTCCATCAGATTGAATGTATTGTAATTTATAACTTATTAGATATTAACAGAATCTACCGAATGAAATAAAAAAATGTATAAACAAAATATTCACAAATTACACTGGATAATTGGGGTAAAATTTTATTCCGCGTATTTTACTTTATTTCGCAGAATTAATATTTTTATTAAAAAGATTTATCATCTTTTTCTGAAACTAAATTAAACTTTTTATGTTATGCTGAGTTATGTTATTACATATCCGAATAAATAAGATAATAAGTAATCGAGTTACCATAAATATGTTTACATTAATATAAGTTTATTATTTGTCAACCATCAACTATCAACTTTTGTTTCTCCTCGACTTCTTTCTTCTATCTTAATTGTATTCTTCGTTGATTATATTCTTCAATCATAAATTCTCTAGTTTAAAATAGCGAAAATTAGAATTAGTGAAATAATTTTAACATAAATTCTATCCTTTGCGTAGGAAGCATGTAACAAGCTTAAAACGTTAAATATATATAATAACGAATTTCTCGAATATCAAGTTTCAATTTTCAGGATTAATGAAACGCATATTAATGATGTGGTATGTCTTTGACACATCTGCCGCTCATAATTAATCGTCATCGTTAATTTTTACACGTATCTAATACCGGACGAAAATTTCATTTTACACAAATGCGATATACACGCAGAAAGTAAAGTACACTGTTTTCAATGGAATTATTTTACGTGTATTTTAATTGTCTTATATATTAATATATCTATAAAAAGCTCTTCATCCAAAAGTTTTGCAAATAACAACGAAAAGTTTTCTGCTTTCAAAGCGAACGATTTCGATTCAGAAAATTCTAAACTCCGGTTTCCCGGTTTCGAAAATCGTCAAAAACGAAGTGGAAAATATAAATGGATGCACGGATGCCGGTGGATAACGGCAGGGAAGAAAACAGAGAATAATTAACGATCGATCGTGTTGGAATTTGCCAATAACTTGTGTTCCTGTTGTTGATTGAACGAAAACCATCAGAATCGCCTAAACGTTTCTATTTCCTTCGCGAGGGAAACCGTTGTGCACGAAGCGGTTTCCATGTCGCGTTGAATCGTACCGCGTGCTAAAATTAGATGCGGTTCGCGCGGTTCAGCTGCGGTTCGCGCGGTAGATGGAAAATATGTCTCACCCTGAACGAGCAGTTGACACGGTTAAGATTGTTAATACGACTCGATGAAGCAAAATAATTCCACTCGCTTGCGAATGACCTAATAAATCCTTATGAAAGTACTTTTCACTCTCTGCAAACGTTTCACCAAAAAGAAGATTCTACTTTTTGATATTATGCAACGCTGTTTGCTTCGGACTTGCAAGAAGCAAGAAGACTTACAAAAATGAATTAAATGCAACAAGTTCAGGGGATATTTATAACTGGCAATTTGAACGTTCTTTTAGTTACCTTTTTACAACGAACTGGATAATGGATAAAATGGCGATATCTATGGCAGGTGTATGCATATATTACATTATACACGAATGATCAGTAATGCAATAATTCATCAGAATATAAATACTTTAATTTCTTTATATTTCGCAAGATTATATAAAAATCTAGATGGAAGACTCTGTATGTTAACCTAACAGTGGTCTTTAATGGGTTAAGATAACTCAAAGAAATACGATTACGAGATTAAACGATACGATTACGAGATTAAAGTAATAATTAATCCGTAAAATATCGCATGTAAAATTATCTCGAGAAATAAAACACCATGATTCATTGAGCCATTAAGGACCAACTTATAGCATTAACGCAACGTTCCATTTGCAATTTTTTTCCCCAATTAATTTACATTAGCCAATTCTGTCATTCTGTCATTCGTGAAAAGGAAATTTTGACGATTCAACAATAATAGTTTCTCCGTTAGTATTTCCCTAGTCAGATTCTACAGTTTTATGAAATTTAAAAAAAATTGAGATACTCTCGCAGTCCGAGACGTAAAAATCAGAAAGCAGCAGCCCATTTTTACTTTCATCTATAATGTTTGCAACACTGTTACGTATTTCACAAATTTCTTGAACGAGCTGAAACCATTTGAAAATTTGAAAATTTTTAATTCAGCTTACGTATATATACACACGTCACGAGTTGTATCAACTTTCAAAGCAAGTTGTAAAGTAAAAGAAAGTTGTAAAATATCATAATAAAATGCGTCACGTCCCTGTGATTATCTACCTATAAAAAAAAAAAATGAGCGCAAATATTACAAATCTAATTGAATCTCTTTTCCTCCAGATGCACGATAAAGCTATAAACAATGACAACAGTAGTTGAAAAGTAGAAAGATCTCACATTGATTGCAGAATAAATGAACAAATATCCAAAACGATATACATTGAAGATCATTGACTGATTACAAACGTGCTCTTACTCACAATCACAACCAATCGAAGTTAATCTCTCTAGCGGAAAGTTATTTCGTCCCTTTCTGGTAATTGAAAATACCTGCTGTATACCTATTGCACAATTGATCACTAGCTATGCAGTAATAAGAAAATAACAATATCCTTGAAGACGAGAGGGCGTCAATAGGCCAACGAGCGTCGCCCTAAAAGGCCGAGGCAAAGAAATCTTTCCCCGGGCTTTCAAAACGCTCCTTCTAAATTCCATTCCAATCGATTAGCCGCAATTACACGGCAACCTATCGAAGGGCCGGGACCTGGAGGAGAGCTGAAATACCGATATTTATCATGGCCGACGTGTATCCCGCCACCGTTCACCAGGAACGAACGTCACCAGCAGCAGAAAACGGCGGTGGACAGTCTCGTTGCATCAATTGCGGATATCCATTAGCTTAATTAAGCTCAGTGACACCCGTGTAGCGCGGCCCGGTCAAAGCGGAACAGAAAAACGATGGAGATGAAAAAGGGAAAAAGAGAAGCGGAAAAAAATGCACTTTCGATTATCGCATCGAGATCCACGCCACTTTAGACGACGCGTTCGCGCGGAACGTAGACACTTTGGACGAAAGAGAGAGAGAGAGAGAGAGAGAGATACAACATTCGACCTCGGAGAACTTTTGACAAAAGCAAAGAACCAGTTCTCGGTCGGTCTTATGGGAAATTACACGATGAGCTTTGTGGATTACCGTAACCTTGTCTTGGCAACCTATCTCCGTTCTCCTTCTTCTTCTTCTTCTTCTTCTTTCAACTTTCAGCGCGCGATGCTCCTAACCTCTACTTGCGCGCTACACCCTCTATCCCTATCCAGTTCTATCATCTCTTAACGCCTGCCACGATTTTCCCGCTAAGCATATTCGAGAGATATTGACGCGACGGTTAAGCTAAAACGATGGCAGGAGAAAGAGAGAGAGAGAGAAGATGATAAATTCGGAGATCACGCCGAGACGATGGCTATCACGAAGCGGTTGTCTAATCCGAGATAGGTTCAGACCACGAGGATCAAATTTTCTTCCTTCCTCTTTTTTTATCGGGGAGAAATATTCTTTGCTTGGATAATAAAATAATAAATTTCAAGTGAAATTAATATCCAATGTAATCATTATTGCCTAACAGCTAGCAGAATAGTAGGTATAAGGGCAAGAGAAAGAGACACTCTACACGTTTCTGCGCACTTTAATTGCGTTGGATCTTGACTTGTTAATAGAAGAGCGTAATAATTCGGGATTCGATCGTGTAACTTAATTTCATTGCTCATCTCTATCTCGAGGAATATCAATGATAAAATGATAAATTACTGCAGTCGCCCATAATTTAACGACATGAGCTATTTGGAGGTTAATAATAAAGACTGTCGACCTGAATTTGCATCGATATTTTGATCTTGATCGGTCTCGTTTGTTCTTCTCAATACGCTTTATAATATTTAATTTGAGATGCAGATAACAAACATTCATGTCAAATTTATATCAAATCCTTTCTTCAAATTTCTTTTATTGTAAAATCGTCTTCTCGTTCTATGTGCACTTATGTGGACGACACTTGAGAATAAGCAAACGGAAATTCTGTAAAATCTATCGATCTTAATTCTAAACTGCAGCTGGAAAACAATTAATCGAAAAGTGTCATTAACCTCTGCACCAGTTATTGGCGAAATTCTCTTTCCCCGTAGCGAATCTTCAGCCAATGGCACTTGATTAAACGTACTTTCGACTCGGATACGAAGCTGGTCGAGTAGTTTGAACATCTCCGATGCTTAACCTCAGTCATTTCAAGCATCCTGCATCCTGCATCCTGTAGTATTGTCCCCGTAGAGCATCGATCGTTGAGTGAGATTCGGTTAACACAACACGCATTTCGAACTGAATGTTTGGGCGAGTTAAATGCACCGCTTTCGCGATATCGGAGTAAAAAGAAAAAGAAATCAAATAAAGTAGCTCGACGAATGATCGTTAAAATTATTAAAAAAAAAAAATAAATATTCATAAATATAACAGAAAAGTTCACCAACGTTTGATCGCCAAACGAATAAAACAAACGATTTAATTTTACGATTTAATATTTGTATTTATTTATTTATTTCACGCACGGGAATAAATTCTTATCAATACCTGCATAAATAATAATACAAAGGACATTTCGACGTAACGAAACAACAAAAATATGAAAAAAATTGAAAGGAGAACAAATTCCAACGACACAAAATGATACGAAAATAGTAAAGAAGAAATATTCAGTAAACGTTATAAGATTTTGCAAATTTGTAATTAGAATGCGTCTGTTAGTGGCTTTGTAAATGCGTGCAAATTAATTATGATAGTTCCAGAAGCTGAGAACAACAGCTCTTTAATAAGTTTAAAGAGAAACAAAAGATCTGCAGAAGTTTACCTAATTTCGAGAGACTTCAAATAAGTACATTCACGATACTGTTTAATATTTGTGACCAGAAGATCGATTATTGGATGCTGGAGAAGTCAGTAACGACACTAGTCGTGATGTAATTGATCTGTGATATAATTTCTTCTAAAACATTTTCATACATTAAATTACGTGTATCAGCATTTCTGGAGAAAAAAAAAAAAAAATCAGTAGTTATACAAAACAATACATATACACTTTGTCGTAAAAATGTGAGATGGCCGAACTTCAACACCGTATGGTTAATGATATAACACGAAATCCAATATCCGCAATATTTCATTTGACTTTTATTTTATTTTAAAATTTCGTCGAATATTTCGCGTTAAAAGTGTACCTAAAAAAAAAATCACAAATATTTCGCAAAATGATACTTTCCAGGCAACAATCATTCCCACGAAAAAGCAAGAAAATATGTACGTAGCGTTTCCAGGCATGCCGACACTCAAAGTATAATCAAAGCGACAATCGGAAGAAAAAGAACGAGAAGAAGCGACGATGGATGCCACGCGGGCGTAATTACAAACGCTACACGATGGTAGACACCCTCGGCTGGCGAAACTTACACGAAATCAGACGATGATCCTCCATTAAACCCCACCCCCATTTTGCTTTTGCGAGGACTGCTGGTCCGGCAGTTCGACGATCCTCGATATTTAACCTCGCTTAGTCCGACTGGCACCCTACATTCACAGTGCTTGCGCTGTCTAGGGCGTGGCGAACCGGGGAAAAGCGAAGGCAGGATGAAAAAGGGGAGAGATAACAGAGAGAGAAAGAGAGAGGGAGAAAAAGAAATGAAGGAAACAAATAAAGACTAGGGAAAAGAGAGAGAGAGAGAGAGAGACTAGGCAGAATGTGTTAGATATAGGTACCTACTCTCTCCTCTCCGAATTCGATCTGTGGTCTAAGCCCTTAATACCTGCTTATTCGCTCGCCTGGAAGAGGATCCCGAAGAGGTATCTAAACTTTTCGAATGTTCCTCCGAAGAGAGCTAAACGGCGAACGATTTCGTAGCTGCGAAGGCGGAGGGAATAGTTCTTTTGATCCATTGACTAAGTCACGGCAATCGTGCCGAGTAGACGGTACATTTTTCCCCGGCACTTTCCAGGACTTTGTACACTGGGCGTTTCTGCTTGAGATGTTCACCGAACTAAAAACGTAAGTAAAGTGGATCCTTGTTTGGCCGAATTTCAGGAACGGGGGAGAGAGTGCAGCCCGGAAAAAAAGATTCCCAACGCGAGTTTATATCGCGTTTACGTACGTTTGTTGAACAAGGATTATATATGAAGATGTCCGCCGAGCCTAGCGTGCGACGGCCAATTTTCATGATAACAACGCACGGATGATATATATACACTCGTACTCGAAACACGCCATTCAAACTCGATATACAAAACGGACGAAAATTCCGCTATTCAGCCTCGAACAATGCCAGCTTTGCTTTGTTTGCTAGTCATTATGTCACAAATAGATCAAATTTGAGACGATACGACAGTATAAATGTCAAAATAATGCACGGGTAAGCGGATTACGCTCGAAAGAAGATTATAGATGTCCCTGTTGCGAACGTTTATTTCCCTCTACAATTTACAATTCCAGTTGACATAGCGTAACTGTTTTTACCTGGCCTTTTTTTACCGTGTGCAGTCGCGCGTCGCGAAAACTGGCGCATTTTTCATTGCTACGAAGGCGCACGGTAAAAATGTCCGTCTACGTACGTTGAACGCGCTCGCACGACGGGCTGGCTCGTCCCGAGTTTATCTACTGCCACGATAATGCGACGACTTACAATTACGTAGAACGTTAGAACGACATTACACGTTGAAAAGAAATTCCACGCGTGCTTTCCGATGAAACTCGAAACTGGCGTCATGTTCTTTCTGCTAGAAACGTCGTTCAATAACGGGAATAAGCATTTAATGAAAAAGAGAGAGAAACGAGAAGTATTTTCGATCGTCCTATGTAACCAACGAGTATTAGTACATATTTTTATGCAAGCAACATATATAACAACCTGATTACTAATTTTTCGTTGTTACGCGACGAAATTATGATTGAACGAAAGAATGTTTCATCCAAACAGTGGAATATCCACTTCACGTGTTTGTACTCCAAAAAATAATGGAACAAAAAAACATAGATAAAAGTAGGCGATCTTTTAGACGATTCTCGAAACGAAGAGAGGACGAATTTACATCGTTCGTCTAACTCGAACGGAATTATCGTTATCTCGTTAGACCATAGCACGTTCATCCTTCCAAAACTCTCGAACTCCTATCAAACCTTATCGCACTAATTAAGATGAAACAATCAACATCCCCTGAAACTTGGTTGCCCTAATCGTTACACGCATCCGCCCTACGATCAGGACAGCGAAAGAACAGCCACTTGTAAGCAAGAGAGATTCTCAGAGTTGGTTTCCGCGCTCCTCCCAATCCGAAACGACACGTCGATTGCCGTTTCCCCTTGTCCCCTTCTCGCTCTCACTCTTTTCTTTTTTTTTTTTTTAACGAAGATTCGTAACACATCGGTGTCCACC
>NIPQ01049979.1:0-10105 GCA_002806875.1 Lepidotrigona ventralis hoosana | reverse complement strand
CACGCATGCATGGCTGCAAAAAAAAAAAAAAAGGTAACAGCGTGTAATTCTTGAATTGTAATCAAGTTGTGCATTGTTGTGCCGCGAACGTGTTATTCATTTACAGTCGAGCGGTGGCCGTTTCGGTGCCATTTGACTGTTTTTATGTGGATAGTAGCGCGGTTAATAATTAAAAACGAGTCGCGTGAATGAAAACGAAACATAGCAACACGTGTAAAATTAACGAGACTCTTCGAGTCAGCTGAGAGTCTCGAGTTTAGTTAATTAAAGTAATCGAAGTTTACGTTTAATTAATGTCGAATTCGCGTGAATTAATGGGAATAATATGTTCTTTATTATTATTGAATTATTGGCATTCAGGCATATAAAATAGTTTATGAAAATTATAATCATCAGGACGGGATGTTCATATCGATTAGTTTGCTTGAGAAATCGGAATCAATCATTTCGACCATTTGTTGAAATTGAGGGTTTAGGTTAGGTTTAGGTTAGGTTCAAAGTTTTACAATAATTATTAATTAATAAACTAGATTAGATAAGATAAAACCGTGTCAATAGTTCATTCAAAGATTGTCAGATTGATCATTTAAATTTACAAATAATCTCAACGAACGTGAACGTGAATAAGCAAAATTGACACGAGCAATTCAAGTGGGAAGGATATGGTTTCAAAATGGTAACCATATAAGGAATAAGAGCCAATTCCATCGTGGAAATTTCAATTTTATCACACAACCTTGCAGACAATTAGTGAAAATAACGCATTGTGAAGTTTTTGAAAAATCGAAGGTACGTGAACGTGAAGAAGAATGCTCGGCACATGCATAACTCGTCATGGCCATTTCTTGCGACCGTTGCACTCAAAACTCTGTTGCACATTTGCGTTTATTGGTTAAATAAGCGTTGCATTCGTATTACGTACTATAATGAGAATAAATAAATAATTAAATTGGTAATTAAAGATTAGATTCATTCATTGAATTTATTAACGTCGTTGTTAAATTTATTTACTAATTCAAAAATTAATATTGCTTCGCAGACGATGAAATTGTAGGCATAGCATGCAGGTATTCAATTATTGTATATGTAAATATTTTTCAATATCTTCTATATTATTTACGCAACTTAATTTAACATACTGAGTCATTGTAAGAGTCACGTGTAAAATAGTTAAAATTATTAGATAACTTTTAACGTAGAGAGTATTCTTTAAGATTCTATAAAATATTTTAAAACACTCCGACAATTGAAAACTCGATAATAGTTCAGCGCTGGACAGTAAAATTCATATTTCGTACCAAGTAACCTCGATCGAATTCAATTTTCTGTTCAAATATTTATTAAAAAGTATTCTTCGTCACTTAATAAAAACTTGTAACCATTGTGTGAAATAAAAATCGTACGACGAGCTTGATGAATTCGTGAACAAATTCGTGTAAAGATATATTTTCTACGACAATTGTTTTAGTGAAAAAAAAAATATGATAAAAGTCAACAACGGTGAACTCACAGAGAAACGCCATTTTTCGTAACTTCGGACTGTCGGATTCCACAGCCAGGAGCAATAAAACGTGGTACGTCAGGTATGAATTTTTGCTGACACGGAAAAAAGAAAAANTGCCACCGAAAAAACAAAAAAAAAAAAAAAATGTCAGTAACCCTTCAACGGGAAATCCTCTTTACAGTTACCCTATAAATTCGTAACAGTTACGTCCGTTTTCGAACGGATGAAAAACGGAACTTTCGGGCATTTCGGGGGAGAGAAAAAAAACCAGGTTACCGCTAGTTTGCGAAATACTGTATTGTAAACGGATCTGTCGACACGGTCCTTGACGAAATCCCAGGTGCCCCGAAAGAGCATCTTGGGTCAACGTCTTTTTCCCTTTTTCTTTTTTTTTCTTTCTCCGAAGTTAAACCTAATCTTAAAGAGAAGCCGAGGATTTGTCCTCGTGCTAGCAACTTCTTCCTAAGCCAAGGGGTCATTTCAACCCTCCATCCCTCTTATTAGTTTCACACATTTCTCTTATCAACTATAGTAGTTTAAAAATGTTTTACTTTCTGCAATATTCTTCACGAAGACAAACGGCACGTCAACGAAATCTATTTTCATAAATAGTTTATTATTTGTCAAATTACATGGCTGAATGGTATCAAGAAAGAATCAATTCGGATGTTAATACACAATGATCTGTGACAACGTTTTCATTACTTCACACGAAGATGAGAATGTATAATAATTTCATCACTTCTAACAGCCATCACACACGCCATGGATCGTGGCCATTTGCGTCGCAATATGATTCGTTGTACGACTTTCGATTAATTAGACGTCGAAGCTTGCCGCACACGCTCGAAAGAAGAAGGTTCCTTCTTCTTTTTTTTTTCTTTGACGTAACGACGAAACGAGGATCGTTCATCGTCGGGGCCCCCCCCTCGATTCGAACGAACTCCCCCACTTGTTGCACGCGGATCGGTTACACTTTCGTTACTGCGACTAGTGGTACCATTCGACCGCGTTCCTCCTCCACCGTTGATCGCTAAACAGCCAGATCGACCTAATTGTTTCCAAGTTTATTCCAAAAGTATGTGAACCGTGAGAGACTCGTCGGTGATCCAGAAACAGTGGTTGGACCATTCTGGAGAGGGGAGAGAAGGGGGGAGGATTACAGTCCAGATTTTTCTCAAGATTTGAAAAAGCAAATGAAATAGAAGTTTTAGAAATATTCTTCTTAGAAGATTATACTTAGAAATATTTTATATATCGATAATAAAACGAACGTGCAAGGAGAGTTCGAGTGCTGCGCGGAGAGATAGGTTTCTATTCTTTGGATGATGATGATTGGAGTAATTTTAGTGAATTTAGATTTTGTGCAAGGAAAATAATTATACAGTTCTGACCTACTAATTTTCTTTCCACTTTGTTACTGTATTTATATTATATATAAATACAGTATTTTATATTAGTGTACTATATATTTCATTTTATGTGTATGTTTATATTAGTATACTATATATTTTATTTTATATAGTTTATATTTATTTTATACAGTTTTTCGATATTTCCTAACATTTAGTAATACATTCTTGATATTTTTCGTAACAAAACATGCTGTCGGAATTGCAAACAATATTCGTTTTTAATTTCACGATACGAAATCAATTTATACGCGAGGACAAAAAATTGGCAATATAGAAATTCAATTGTCATTTATTTATCGTCAGTAAAAGAATTTGCGAATTCAACTAAATATTATTCACCTTTTCACCAGTAATAATTTTTGACCATTGTGCCAATTAATCAAGGAAAAAATTAAGTTGGAAAATTGAGGGACAAATAAGAGTTAATAAAGGGGGCGTAAGAAGATTTTTTCACGAAAATCAAAGAAATGGCCTTGCAGATTAGGAAAATTTTAACTGTTTGACAGAAAATCGAGAAGCATTGGTTTCTTCGATGGTATAATTAGGAAAAGCAGCCTACGGACGGAAGTATTGTAAATTTCTTATGTTTGGTATTCTCCAGAAGCGGAATAGTCAAAATATTTAAGGAACCTCACGCCCACGAACACGCCCACGTTCCTGTTAATGAGAAAGGCATACAAAATAACACAAAAGCTAACGTGATTTTTAAAAGTTATGTTGAAGAATATTTTGCAGAATTGTGAAACGTTTAACAAGACTTGAACAGTGTGAAATACAATTTAATGTAGATCAATTATAGCTTGTGACTTTTATTTATATTCTGACGAAAATTGGAACTTCGATGAAAATTTGTGTATTAGATATTGATTGAGCCTCTGTCTTTAAATAATATCGTCTTTGACACATGTTCAACATGATTATACATAAATGTATAACATCTTGCAATTTCCAATAAATATCCTCAAAATCTGATTTTCAAATTACTTTCGAATCATATGAATGTATTTGATTGTATATGTAATAGTATGAATTACAATTAAATATGTATACGATTATTTATATAATGTAATAATGTATATACAATTATAATGTAATAAATATATATTATAATGTAATAATATATTATAATATAATAAATATATACAATTTACACTATTGATCTACAGTTAATATAATTAATATATTATTACTATATACACAATATTAACATATTTCAATACATACATTTAAATATATAATAGTACATATACAATAATATACAATTTACACGATTGATCTACAATTAATATAATTAATATATTCGTATTATAAATATTAATATATTTCAACATACACATTTAAATATACAATAGTATACAATTTACACTTCTGCAATTAATATACTTCAACATACATGTTTAAATTATATTAACTATAATTTATATATATTATATCTTAGTATATTTTAATATTATATCTTACTATAATTAGTATATTTTAATATTATATCTTACTATAATTTATACAATTATATCTTAGTACTTGTTTAAATAACAATATTGTATATTGATGTACAGTAATGCAATACAATTAGTATATAATTAATGTAATAATATAGAATCGTAACATGTAACAGTAGTATATAATACCGCCTCTTTATGGCGTAGAAACTTCAAAATGTTCTACATAACAAAGGTCCTTCTATGTTAAACGTTCGAATATTTCCTATGTACGTAGTCATCTCGACATAATTTACTTGTAAAAAGACTTCTCTGCCATTTCACGTCACAATTGGACCAAACATTGCCAAACAAGGTCGAGAGACGGCCCTCGTAAATTACCTATGAAGTCGCATAATGGCCAAGGGGAATGCCGAAGAATTGCATGAGAATCGCGTAACACGAGGTGTGATGTTCGAAGGTTCATTTTCAACGGTTCAAAACATCGACGTTCAGAGGTCACGCGCTGCATCTTGTATTTTCGACGCGTGACCATTGTAAAAATTCCCGGGCCATTTCTAAATAAATAGACGTCGAACGTCTGCGACACACGTGTTGCACGGCCACGTTCCTTGTCGTGCTTCGTGGCCATTTTGCCCACGTGCCTGAATCGCCAGACGATCCGTTTGCAATTTATCATCCACAGCTCGAGGAAGAAAGTACGAGCAGGTACGAAGCAAATACATTGCTCAAAGTCTGCGAAAGTTATTCGATGAGGACTCGTCGGTATTTTAACCCCTTGAGGCGTTTTCTTGTCGACATCAATTCCCGAAAAATCATTCCAAACAGAGTGGCAAAGCCATTCCCGTCGTGAAAGAGATGAAAAATGAATGACAAATGGAAGCATAGATCATTTCCTTGATATTGTTCGAGGAGAAAGAATTAAATAAAATTTATTTCCTTTTTTTGGGGGGGGAGGGATGTACTCAATCTTTCTTTAATTACGTAGATTAGATTTTATTTTTCGGTGAAAATTGTATTTATTATTTAATTTAATTTAACTTATTTATTTTTTGTTTCTTTATATTATAAATCCGAGAGTTAATGTTGAATTGAAAATGGATGAAGATTATGGTATTTAAAAGTATCATAATTTATATTGTACAACGCAAAAAAAATTATAGATTATCGATAAAATATTGAAGGTTGCGTTTCTAATTTATAAATAGATTTATAGATATTGAATGAATGAATTAGACAGAAATTGAAAAATTCAAAAAAGATATAAAATATCTTCTGTAATAAATCGTAATATAATAAATAAATTAAACGAAAGTTAAAATATTCAAAAACATCATGTTATTGATACTGAAAATTCTTTCTCTAACAATTTGCAAGTAAGTTCATAATTATACTAAAGTACTTAATTATTAAGAAAATCTCTTATACTATAAATAATAATTAAAATTTTTCAAAGTAGACTTCAGAATAAAAATTTATACTATTTAATTTCTCCGCACTGATAATACGACGGCCATAAACCATAGAGCAAAGAGTACAGAAGCAGAAAAAAAGAATACAGAAGAATAAAGAACAAGAACCAACGAAGGTTGTTCTCGTGTCACTGTTCGCAACAAGGTTCTCGCGAGGAAACGATTAAATAAAATCGAGGCGAGTCGCCTAGTCTACGAAGCGATTATTCAACAATTATTCACACGCGCCTCAAGGTGGAGGTAATAAAATGGCCAAACAGATCAACGTTCACTCATCACTAGTGAGTTTCCTTGATTTGCAAATTATACACATCTCACATCTTGTTCTTCACGCCCCTTTAACAATCTTCATTTTTTAATTGCCAAGTTAAAAATTGAAACGAACCAGAAAATTATATCTCGCTGGGAACGAAACGATCTTCTTGTTACATTTTTTGAATGAAATATATTCGACAAGTGAAACAATATTTTATTATTAGTTTTATATCTTTCATATTTACATTAATAATTAAACGAATCGTAATAAATATATAATACAAATGTATAATTTAATTTATAATTGGGCATGCAATTAAATTCGATGTTATGTACGAATATATAATTACACGCAGCCTACAAGTAAACACATGGTAATATATTTATAAATATAAATATAAGTATATAATTAATATAATTAATGTAATATTCGATTCAACAATTATTGAATATTATAGTAATATTCAATTCAACAATTGAATACATATATATATATATATACACTTACTCACATTCAGTAATTAAAAAGAAGATATCAAAATTGTCGTGTTATGTACGAATATATAATTACACGCAAACACATGGTAATATATTTATAAATATAAATATAAGTATAACAGTATATAATTAATATAATTAATGTAATATTCGATTCAACAATTATTGAATATTACAATAATATTCAATTATACACTTACTCACATTCAATAATTAAAAAGAAGATATCAAAATTGTATCTTTCTAGGCACGAACAATCCAAGATGTCTATACTAATTTTCCACAACTGAAAGTGTGGAAGTAACGGGTACAGGTCGGAGGCCATTAGACCACCCGAAAGTTTCCACTGGGGAAACGAAAAGGGAAACAGCACAGCTACCTGCAAAACGCACCTAGAGAGAGAGAGAGAGAGAGAGACTTCCTCATTGTCGGTGCAACGAACTCAAAAGGATCTTCTTCCGGGTGTTACGCTGCCCGTAAAGCGAGGAGAAGAGAAGGACCGTGAATAATCGGTCGACAATCGGGCGACGTACGGTTACTGCACGCTTAAGTAGTACGAGTCTAAATATTGCGAGACGTGATTTCTTACGCTCAGCCGTGTGCTCCATCCATCCGAAAATATTTTGCCACGCGAGATTCGACACGCATCCTCGGACAAGTTTTGACAAACACAGTCACAGTAAAGAATGTGTATCCACGCACGTGGCCATCGCGATCCTCGTTGTTCTATTCATTTTTTTTCTTTTGCGAGGAATGATGTCCTTGGGCGTGCTAGCCCTTGGAGTTACACTTCTTCTTACGTCATAAAAACGCATAAAAACTTCCATTTTTATTTAATCCAATGATATTCTATGTAATATTTAATGTCTTATTAAATATAGAATTAATTATATCTTTAAATCAATATATATTTATATTCTTACTTTTTACATATTTTTAAATTTGCTTCAAACTTTGTTCCATGATCTGTACATCGTTAGTTAAATTTCAAAATAGCATAATATTCGTGAAATGTATG
Source organism: Lepidotrigona ventralis hoosana (assembly GCA_002806875.1). Taxonomy (NCBI): domain Eukaryota; kingdom Metazoa; phylum Arthropoda; class Insecta; order Hymenoptera; family Apidae; genus Lepidotrigona; species Lepidotrigona ventralis. Next base: position 2,504 of record NIPQ01049979.1, on the reverse strand, counting down.
AATACATCTTGAAAAACGAAAAGAGAAATATTACACAGGATATATTTCAATTCTAAGAGAAACAGAATTATACTGAATTTTAATGGACTGAAGATGCATAAAATGCAAAGGCATAGAAGATATTCAGAGTAAAGTACTTATTATAATTTTTAGCATATAAAATACATTTCTATCTAGCACTAGTAAAAATAACCAATTTATAATTTTATATCATTTAATTATTTTTTAAATCCTATAATATCTCATTTTTAAACGATTGTGATAAATTGGCCGTTTTGACCATTTTAGTAGTTCTATAGTATAATTTCGAGCATTTTCGTAGCTGTGTAGTACAATTTTAACAATTTTAAAATAATTCTTTAAACAATTTCTTCTCTTAATGTACAAATAAAAGTGCACCCCATCACAAATTTATAAAGTTATTACAAGCTATAAATTTATTATAAAGCTTTCGTCTCACTTTTTTCAATGAATTTGTCTGAAATGCTTCACGCTCGTGTAAATGTTTCCATTTAAAAAAAAAAAAAAGCAGCAGTTTAACAACATATTCTCAAACTCGTGAAACGATAGAAAACTATTCTCAAGCTCGGATTGAAGATCAATTCGAAGTTCAGGTACGCAGTTCATGGGCAAATTTTCGAAACGGCAAGGGCCGTAAATAATTCAACAGGTTTCGATGACACTTGAATCCTACGGTTGGTAGTCACGACACGGCCAGAAATTTCCGAGTTCTCGGGAAGTTGAAAGTTTGGGCCGATGGTCAAAGAAACGCGGCTGAGGATTTACGGTGGTTTTGCGAAAGATCAAGAGAGAACGGTTTGCGGCCACCTCAATTGTGGCCACCGAGCACCCGTTTCTCGCTTTGCCATTATGACTTCACCTGACTGGATGAGTCTCGAGACCTTGAACAAGGGATGACACACTGCAAGTTTCATAAAAAAAAAAAAAATCATAAATTTTGATTGACAGATTTTTACCGTTTTCGGCCAGAGAATACACTGGCAGCCGATGCTTCATTGTTTTAAAACGAGGAATAGATCACAGGGATTACAAAATTTTCATTCATTAGATTATGATTATTTGGTTTTAAAGTGATGAACTGAGATTATAAGGAACTTTCATTTTGTGGCTCTCTAATATCAATCAGACGCAAATTCAATATATTGTACAGGGGTGATTCACGTAACTTGCACACCTGAAATAACTTTACAACTAATGTTTGTAGTTATTGCAGTTAAACTGAAAATCATTGATCGATTATTGTTATGTAGGCTATCTTTTTACACGATGGAATATTTTTTTTATTTTCTTCTGTGTTCTAGGAATCTTTCTTATTATTTAAATTCAAACAGCTCCTCTTACACTGTCGAGTTTCACCATAAATGAAAATTATTTCTCTCGCTTGTCGATACATCAAGGCCATTTTTAGACAAATGAACGTACAATAATGTTAGCTGCATATAAGAATGGGCTAAAAATCACTTCCTACTAAAATAAACCCATAATTTCTTTTATTACATATTATAAATTTGCGAACGCTCTGGCAGTCAACATTTGAAAGAAATGATTTTTTAAAACATAATGAAAAAAATCATGTTTGAACTTGAATTTAATTTACAGTTGTTAATAAAATTAGTTTTTTTTTTATGTTTTGATGTTTTACTTTTGGCTTATCTTTCTCTACAATAGAGAAAATTATGTGCATGAACATAAAGAAAATACGAACAACCGTGGGAAAAAATATGAAAAAAATTACATTTAAGAGAAAAATAATTCCTCTATATTTAAAGTACAATAATACATAATTTCAAAATATTAAAAGAATTATTTTTGTTACTACAATCCACCATTTAATTTTTCTATACCGCTAACAATGGAATATTCAAAGACCATTAGAGGCACGAAATTAATGGCACAGTGGCATAATATTACATAATACGTGTTCTACGTACAATTTTTTGATAAAAATTTCGAACTTGATTCATTCGATTCACTTGTAAAGAGCAATCAATCAAATATGTGTTTAGACATAAACACATTCATCATTGAGACGCTGCGAACGAATGCTTGTTACACAATCGGTGGTAGTAACTTAATTTTTCTGGCACCTGAGTTTTCGAAACGTGAAGATCGTATCTTCGCGAAGACCGCAAAAGGCAGAGTTTTCCCTTGAAAAATTTTACCGTAGCTAAATCGACTAAAAACGGGTCTGTGGGCCTAGATGTGGCCACCGAGCATCCTTTCATTGCACCTTACGGAACCTAGAAAGTTGTGCACTTTGGCCAATTCGATTTCGACGAGTGCCTAGCACCGGCACAACAAAGAATCCCGTGGTTCACCGTCGTAAATTTCGCAAATTTTCTTCAACTGCTGTTTTCATCGCTGCTACCGGATTTTCGAAAATTTTATGGCACCCTGTGCGTGATGATCGTTCTCCAAGGTCACGAAACTTTACGGGACTTTTATTGACCTTAGCTACTGGTAATATGCACGCCATAGTATTC
>NIPQ01049978.1:0-10076 GCA_002806875.1 Lepidotrigona ventralis hoosana | reverse complement strand
GGTGGGGGGGGGGGATTTTTCGTAGCAACCGGGGCGAGTTCTGGACGGGCGCCAGTGGGCGGTTAACAGGGTAGCTAGTTTTCCTTCGAATAGCCCTGATATTCATGCCCGTTTTATTGACATAGAAGAAAACCAAGGCAATTTTATGCGGGCATCGTTCGCAACATACCGAAAAGGCTAACAATAAGTCAAAACACCGGCGAAGAAGAGGTAGCATTTTATGAATAATTCATCGATCGCGAAAGGTATTAGTGGAAGGCACGAGCCGGCCGGTAACATGTAAATGAAGCGATAAATTTTGCATGGACAGAGCCCGCCGATCCTCCCTGTAACCTCAATTTGGCACAGTTTTGTTGCTTCTTTCTGCCCGTTTGACGATTTAATTGTGTCGAGACACACGATCGACTCTTTCGAAAAACAATCTACATTTCTTTGTTCTTAAACACAGGCTTCTCCCGACAGTTGAAGGCAACCCGTGGAATAAGTTTATGTTTGTTATAATTTTCCGATTTAACAGAACAGATGATGAATCGAAAAAATTATGTTTAATAAATTTAGTTGTCAAACAAATTGGTTTAAGATTGAATTCCGACTAACTCGAAATTGCTCTCCTGTGAGGGAAAGTGCGGTTTATCGCGTTTTTTTTTTTTCACCTGCGGTCTCCGTTTTAAAGAAATTCTATTAAAAAGTAAACATCGATTTCTGGCGTTGAGGGGGCCGTTATTTCATTGGCAATTAGACAAGGGCTGTGCAGTTTCATCCCACGAGAATCATAAGGCTTATCCAGCGGGAAGATCGACCGACCAGGCCACAGACCCCTTGAAAATCCGACAAAACTCTTCCGGCGCCCTCGACGCCACTAGGCAACCCCTTTTCTCCAAGTAACCGCCGCGTAAAAGGGGGGTAATGGCGGCGCGTTGCGGTTTTCAGCCTTTACGACCGAATTACGACTTTTCAACTATTTTTACGACAGTTGTTTCAATTATTTCACCAATTTGCAATTAAGAACGCCAGGCTCCGCGCGCGGCAGTTGAAGGCCTCCTGCGTCGAGGGTTGCAAAGGGTTGGCGCCTCTCCGAGCTTTATGAGGCTGATAATTTCGTGATTAGCCAATTAAAAGAGAAAAAAAATTAAATCTCGCGGCAAATCTGTCTGGTCTCGGTCGATCGCGAGACGCACTCGAATACGTTACCTTTGCCCTTTCGTTCTGTTAATCCCTTTTCAGCGGCATTCGACATTTCATTTCCAGACAAATTACTCTCTAAAAATGTCCACAATATCGAATGTGTTTTTATAGATTCTTGCAACTTGTGGATAGACTAAAACGCATTTTTATGCACTTGTGAAAGAGACGAGGAATTTCTATCGAATTAAATTGCCAGAGGACATAAAGCGAAACAAGACCGTTGAGACTTCTTTGTTCATCTCAAAGAACACTCTGTCGTTTTTACGATATTCCGTAAGGTGGAAATTCAAAGAAATTTCCTTGGGAAGAGCGTAGACCGACTCAGATTACCGCGTCATTTATTGACAACGATTCGTGTTCCCGATCGAGTTCCGGCTCGATCAACAGACTAATTTCTACCTTCTCGTCCCCGACAAGATCTGCCAATCGAGCGTGGCAATACTTTCAAGCTTGACTCCAAAGGGAACGTCGAGGTAGGAGATTGTGGAGGTGACGAAGAGGGTGGTGGAGGGGGAGGAGGAGGAGGAGGTCAGTATTTGTTCAGTGGTGTGGTAAGCCGAGTGTGGTAGTGGGGTTGTTGGCATCGTGGTCGAACGGGGGCGTCGGGGGGAGCTGGAAGGAGCTCGTGGCGCAGAATAACGGTAAGTCTAGTGTTTATTTGATGGCCCGTAATCACGCTATTTTGTCATCAACGGTAGGCCTCCTTCCGCGATGTAGACCGTCCGTGGGGCTGGTTCTGCACTTATACTTACCCTAACTCACCCCCCGTCCGAACAACCCACTCGAGAAGGAGGAACTAATTCGAAGGCTTTGCCGCAGTCAGGGTGCATCTTGCTTCCGGTATAACTCTCGTCTGCGAGAGGTACGATATGCGCGTACGTATGTACATGCTCGCGCAATCGAGTCGAGATTTCTGATATTTCTCGCCTCGCCGCGCCGTTCTGCTCCACTGACATGTTTGTGGCACGCGTGAAACCCGTCACGCGTCAACGTTGCTTTCTGTTTCTGTGCGATCGATGCACAGTCCACTACTGGAATTTAAAGAAATCGTTCGCTCTGCTACATGCACATCGATGATTACAAACATCGATGAAAACATGAAATTTCCATAAATACTTGCAGTCTGACGAAATTAAAATACAAAGAAGTTTTATCGGTTGTAGAAACTGTGACTGAAATGAACATTTAATCCACGCTACTAATCCTCGCGAGTTGTTTATTTCAAATTTGTGAAATTTCTGTCGATTTATGTTAGAAGACAATGAAATGTTACGTTGCATTTAAGAAATGTTTTTAAAAAATTAAACAACGTTACATGGTGGATTTTGTTCGATGATTTAAGATCGTGGTTCTATGCAAGCAAGTAATCAAGGATCGCGAACAATGCTGCGCGCGAATGTTGCGTTATGAATTATTTATGAACATTATGTTGTTGTACGCGTCATGCTCTTTGAAGATTTATAGCGGCGAATTATTTTTCCACTTGCAACCGTTGGAAAGAAGAATGGAACATAGAACGACGCGATGATATTCAAATGCATCTAGTTGCAGGCATGCAATTATCACCGATCTATAGGCTCGGACGACTCGCGAGTCATTTCGAAAGCGTTGTTACATTTTAATACTACCGATCGATCCGGACAGATTTTTCTCGAGGTTCTATACATCTCGAAAGAGAGAGAGAGAGAGAGAGAGAGAGAGAGAGAGGGAGAGAGACAAAGAGACTAGAACCGCTGCTCGTGCAAAGAACGTGTGCAATAACGGTGCAAGCCACGTGAATCATCGGTAAACGCCGCACCCACGTCTGTACGCCTTCGCCGGTGTGTGTTTTTGTTGTATTCTCTAACGCGCCTGACCGTTTATTGCATTTCTAATGCGGCTAATGCATTGGAAACGGTACACCGCCTTCGCGACCCAACTACATTGTCGATCTGGCAGGTGAAATCAGATTTCTAATTATCCTCCACAGATTTTTCTTGGTTAAATATCGTAAAGATCAAATTGTCCATCACAATTGCCTTTCGCTGATTTTCGTTTCCATCGTTTCACAGCATGGTCGTTTATACATTTGTTATCCAACTAGTTTTGATTTTTTAATATTAATTACATAATTTGTAGATGTACTTGAAGAGTACAAGAGTTTGCCCAAATTTCCATTTTTCAGAGATTTCTTCAGGAGTCTGTCAAATTTCCGTCACGTCTCTTTGCGTTGTTCTAATTGATCGAAATATTGTAGAAATAGTGTTCCAGTTGGATGACGCGATTATTCTTTCGGGTCTATTGGTTGTATCGTCGACGTTGGAAACAGTTTCCAAAGGGCAGCTTGAAATTGCATTAACCGCACGAAGCGAAGCCGCGAAAGGCTCGGGCATAATTTTCACGATAACACGTGAAATAGAACATCCGAGTGATTAATGCACGCGCTTCATCAAGCATGCCATCTTCGTATGGTGCACCGTGTATTATATGCCTGAGCGAAATTAATATTCCGAGCGTGGCAACGTGTCTTAAAATGTAAATAAGCCAGCAAAACGTGCACGTAGGTGTCGGAATGCAAATTCTTGATTTGTCGCGCTTATCGTTCTCTTATGACAACGACGAGGACGGGCCTGGCAAAAACCATAATGTAGCATTTCGGTTTGGCCCTGGCGTCTTGGGAGGAGCTGCGCGGCTACGAGATATCAGGACACGCGTGTTACTTAGCCTAATGGAGACTCGCGTAGCGTCACCTCGTTGAAGGCTTAATACGCGTAAGCGAGTAATCCCCCGTGTCTCGGCGCTTTCTCGATGGAGAGTCACGATTACCTTACCCCAAGCGATTGGGTTACCGCAAATCCCTTCTCTGTACTCCGGTGATTACCTATCGTCTGTCGTCGAGTACTCGTGCAATTCGAAAATTCCACACTGACAGCGGGGACACCGTGCGGAAAATTTTCGCAAGTGCAAGAGCAAATTTTTATCGCGTGCAAAAGGAAAAAAAGAAAAAAAAAGAAAAAAAAGAAAAAGGGTCGCGTTCGAATATTCGGATTTCGAAGAATCCTATCGGTCGAATTAAAATTTATAAAATTCAACGATGGAACGTAGATTTTTTAATTTCAGTTTCTCTCTATAATACAAATTCTTTTAATACAGGGCGGCATAGTTAAAACTTTTTAGCCTCCGAGCATTATAATTGAAATTTTTTTTTTTTGAAACGATCAAATTTAAATTTTTCAACCGCAGTTGCTATAATTGAAATTTTTTCGAGTTCCAAGTGTCGTTAGACCCGTCCGAGCACCGTGTGATCCAAACTCAACTTTAATCTCAACTATTATTATAATTTCAATTTTGTTAATTCCAACGATCCTGCAATGAAAGTGGCCCGTGTACCTATTCTGCGACGCATCGCCTCAAGTCGCCGACGATGTTCCCCCGTTGTTTGCCATTTCAATAATCGATCCCACTTGACGCGACATCGCTCACGTTACACACCGACGAGACTAAATATAGAGGATCTAAATGCAAACTCAAATGAGCGCCGGTTGCACGGTCATTCTCGCAGAGCCACGTTCCAAAGGGCCGGGCCTTCGCCCAGACCGAGCGATAATTTACGAAGAATTCCCTTGGAAAATATCTCGGCTTTCTAATCATCGATTCGCGGCGGCGATGAACGTAGCCCAATAGTCGGCCAGCGGAACACGCTTGCGTCTCGCAGGTTGCACGCAAGTGCAAAGCATCACGATGGGTCGTGGCGTCGCGTCGGCTTGCGGTAGCCCATGGTTGTAGCCAGGGATCATAATAATAATAATAATTGCCGAAACTTGCTTCAAAGCGGCGCGCGTTGAAGGGCATTCTCCTTATTTGCCGAGGGTTGCTGCGGGCTTTCGGTTAGCGGCAGGGTTGGCTGGCGCAAAGCGGTTGATCGTCGCGGTTTCCACGAGAACTCGAACGCATATCGTATATCGGCTTCTCGCGCAAAGTCGTAAGAAGGCAAGAGTGGAGAAGAAAGTAGAAGAAAAGAAGGAGGAGGATCGTGTGCACGTCGTGTGTCAGACAGGTTCGAGGCTGAAGAGCATTTTCTAGCTGAAAAGCTTCTTCTCTCGTAAACGAAACCCCTCGCCTAACCCCTCACCCCGGTGTCCCGCCGTGATGTTCATGCTTCCTCCCTTCGCCGTTGCACGTCGATTTCGTGGCTGTTGTTCGAGCCACGCGGCGAAAAGAGAGACGTCCCGCCGCCTCGCCACGGCAAACTTGCCGAGAACTTCGACGCCGGAACTCGTCGATGCAAGAGAAGCGTCGAGACGAAGCCCTTCTCTCCACCTTTTAAACGCCACCGAGCCTGGTTCGAGCCGCTGCTGCTGCCAACCCGGTGCTACCAAGCTCGTTGGGTTCTAGGTTTCTTGGTTGCTTGGTTGCTTGGTTGCTTGCTTGGCCGCGTGCTGATCCCTATCGCCTAAACGAGGTTTGGCAACGACGCTTAGCCGAGGCCTGCCTCGAGAAAAGAGTTTCATTAAAAGCGGGTAATGAGGCAGTCTCGGGACTTCCACTCGCGAGATTCACGTTATACGCCGAGCGCCGAGTTGCTCGATGGTAGGAGGGACGCTATTATTTTGAGGAAAGAGTTCGATTAGCATGGACGAAGAGCCTCGAGGCGTGGGATGGGGTTGAAAAGAAAATACCTCGTCCGATCCGTAATTCCGTTCTTTTCACCGCGTTGTTTGCTTGACAGCCGCTCCGTTCGTCTCTTCGTTGCTCTCGTGCCTGTCTTTTCATATCAAAATTTATTCGCCATGCTCTCCGATTGTCACGTTCTTCTTTCCACGTTCTCGCGTTCAAGTTTCATCAAAATTGCGAGTGAAAAAAAAGAAGAAAAGAAAACGAAAAAGAAAAAGAAAAAAAGAAAGAAAGAAGTCGTATCTTCTCTTCTCCGGATGGACCTTCTCAAGTTTGATAAACGACGACAAACTTATTCCGTGCGTCTTAGCCAGCGTGACGCACGGTCGCGCAGTTCAACCAGCAGTTGTCCACTGGGCTGCCGGGCCGAGGAATCTGTCGGAACGTGAAAACCGCAACGCAACCGAACTACCAGAGGCTGGTAGGCAGCCGCCGAGCCGGTAACCAAAATTTATATACAAAGTATCTTCGCTGGCCAGTTGCTGCTGGCGAATAAGTAAAACAGTAAACCGAGGCAGGAGCAGCGCAGCGAGAGGAGTCGAACTGCTGAGGGGCGAGAAGTTGCACCGCGCGAAGGGAAAGTGGTTGCGGTCGTCAGCTCGTAAATTTGACGATAGGAATGCTTGGGACTTTTCTCGACCGTGATCGAGCCGAGCCGAGCAGAGCCAGGCCGGGCCGGGCCGGGCGACGTTCCGTTCCCGGTGCTTCGTTATATACATTAGTCTCGACTCCGGTTCTCGCGGTTAAACGCGTCCGTCCATCGAGATTCAATAAGTTCACTCTAGTAGTGGCGCGCTATATCAGAGGTGGAAAGAAGGATCTGCTTCTTGGTAGTGGCGTTTCGCTCTTAAGTTATCGACACGACGTACACAGAGTATGCAAATGAAGGTGTACAGCGTGGTGCGATACGTGTGCCGGTGTGCCGATGTCCGTGGCGTTTAGGCGAATTACACGGTAAATTTCGTACGATATCGAATGGCCGCGTTCCATCTTCTAGCAGGTATGTACACGTGCACGTACACGGCTCGCATGCGGGAGTGTACCGCATAGACTATAAAGCATAACGCGGGGGTTGCATCGGGTCAGATTTAATACTAGAAATGGGAGGGTGTGGCGGACGAGCTCGAGGGCCACGACCAGGGTTCAAGCGTATCGTGTGCATAGTTATTTCAACTCGTACACTCTTTCGCAAAAGCCCTTGTCTTTCTTCGCCTTAGGCTTTCTTACAAACACTGATGATGTTAAAGAGACAATTAAAGATGACAAGAGTCACGTGCCATTTCAAATACATACGCAGTGACTCGGCAATAATCATCGTCGTACATCAGCAAGTTCTGCCAAGAATTCGTATGATCTGACTTTTCCTTTGTACAAAGAAACAATCAGTTATGGTGTATTTTTTCGATGGTCACGAGTCGTTAAAAGTCAATCGATTGCCAACGTAAAGGTTCATGCGAGGCTGCAACAACGTCCTCGATCATTGCAACATTGATACGAATATCAAGCTCGAGTTACTTATCGATACCTGTATACGAAGCACGGCCGCAATATTAGATTTGTTTCAGCCTGCCGTTATCTGAACTTCATCGGAAGTGCCTTTCTCCTCGTAACCCCGACGATTTCATTCGCGTGACGTTTGTTGCAGCGTGCGGCGGACGTCGGGCGTATTTTTGGAAGCAAGTGTACGTACTTACGTATACCGCTATACAGCCTATCAGTATACACGTAATCGCTTGGTATACCTCGAGTTGCATGCGGACGGCCAATGCCATCCGTTAAATGCAATAAACACGGAATCTTGCAATTCACTGCTCGCCGCTAACGTGTTCCGCCCGCCCGCTCCGTGAACTCCGCGGCAAAAATAAAACACTGTTCCTTGCATGGTCGCGGGTAAACACCGACCTGGAAAATTAATTAACGCGCCTTTGGAAAGTAGACTGACCGACCGGCTCCGGGGACCGTTCGTCGGCTCGTCGATTTAATTAGAGAATTCGAACGGTTGCCGCGAATCCATTCCAAAATCTGATGAGACTGTCTGCCGAGAAGTCCGTCGAATGTAAATACTCGCCGGAGCAAGGATTCGTTCGAGTGCGATCATCGTTTCAACAGTATTTTCGGGGGGGACTAGGTTTTAATAGGTGGGATTATACCGTTCAGATTCAGTGTATCTAGNTTTTTTTTTTTTTTTTTTTTTTTTTTGTTATTTGTACAAGCTGTTTCAGCATCGGGATGTCAAAGCATTAATGTCCGTACTGATTCCGAGAAGATTTAGAATTTCTGAAAGAATCTTCGTTTGATCTAGAATAGAAAAATAGAGGAATAGATTCAGGGCATTTGTATCTGTTCCTTCGTAACCTTCGAACGTTAAGAATTCGCTGATTTCCCACCTGACGATCAATGAAAAACCTGTGATTTTGCAATGCTGTCGTTGATCAAATGGCTTGATTTAGCGACTAGCGTATATCCAATTACGACAACGATCGGCACTCGGCGCTCGATGCTGGTAGTAAGGAAGATTGCTCGAGAGAAAATGGGAAATACATCGGCAAGATCGGCGAGCTTCTCACGTGGCGAGTAACGAGCGGCGTTACACTGGATCCGTTTGTAGCGCCGAAGGGGTTAATGAATTCCGTAGCAGCACGTACAAGTATATCTTCGGTGAATCGTGGCCGGTCGCGGCGCAGCAAAGTGCAGTAACGAGTAATCAACAGCTCGCGATGCAAGCCAGAGCACACATTCATTCCGTTAAACCGTTGGCCGGTTGGCGGTGTGCAGGGAGAGATGAGAGACAGAGGAACAGAGGTGGAACAGAAAGAGTGGGATAGTGGTTGCGGGTAGACGGCATAGGATCCCATAGGTAGCCGCCGTTTGGCGGCGACGACGGTGTGGATGTGTGTCGTTAGTATTTAGTGTTTAGTTAACATCGGGGATGGAGAAGCCGCCAGTGTTTGTAATTGGTACAGTTTAGGAGCGACGAAAGCGATTGTGTACCTCACAGATTTTACCCCGGCCCACGAAGACAGAGTCGCAGAGCTTTTGTCTGCCAGATACCGATGCCGTTCCGCTTTCGCCAGAGACAGTTTCAAATCGGCGCGAGAAAACAGCATGCCAGATGGCGCGGGTACGTATCGTGGTCGTTACTACAATTAGATATTCGCCTCGGTCTGATCTCCAAATAATAACACCGTTCCGTGCACCGACCAACACCAAACCTTTCGCTCGGAAAGGATCGGGGCGAGAACCTCTTGGCTGCTATTTGCTATCCGCCAAACGCCAACTTCGCGTCAAACGAGGCTTAATCGTTACACCAAGTTTTTTTCGTCTCTGTTGATTCAGATCGTTAGCTTTGAAAAAAAAAAAAACGTTGAAATTTGGACTTAGAAATTTTTCGCGTGATTCATATTTTCCAACTCTTCGAGACTTGGCTGTTGAATTCGAACGTTTTTACGTCACAACGACGACGACGACGATGTCCAGAAATTTTTAAATTTCCTCGTTCAGATTCAAATTCATCGGTTTTCGTTTCACCGGCGGTCCAGGAAAATCTCGATTCCACCCTCGCACGTATTTTTCTATCAAACCAACAATTTCCCGACGAAAGTTTTGCAAGAATCGCGATACTACGGAGGCAGGAGGTGCACGAGCGTGCTGGCTGGCATTCGCCAGAGTTTTCCCGTGCATGACTTAGTATTCCGGAACGCGTATAGCCACTTATTTGGAGATCAGGAGCCCCTTCGAGCGAGACGACTTTAGACCGAGCCAGTCTCTCGCCGACAACAGGCCGTATATTTCATTTTTAAACAACAAAAAAATGCTAATGCAACGCCGTGCCCGTTATCGACTCGGCCCTGTATATGAAATAATAAATAATCGCGTAAGCCCTGTCGCCATTATTTTTACGTCGACTTTGCTAAGGAGATACACACAGGTTCCCCGGCGTTATACTCTCTGCGGCGTCGCCCCGTTTCGTTATATACGTTGGCTACGTGACCTCGGCTACGTTGTGTCGCGCGAATTTTCCCACTGGATAGATCATTATGATTTGTGCAACGACCGCGATTAATCCCATTGCCGATCGAAACGTCTCTGCCTCTGGTTATCTCTTCAGAACTCTTCAAAATTCGCTTTCCTCTCGCTCGTATTTTCGTAAGTTTCATCGATTCCATCTTATCCATCTTCTTATCCATCAAGTTTTGTGAAGAGAAAAAAAAAAAAAAAAAAAAAAAAAAAAAAACAAA
>NIPQ01049965.1:0-24430 GCA_002806875.1 Lepidotrigona ventralis hoosana | reverse complement strand
TTATTTGTATCAATTTGCTTGTGCCGGCTCGTATTACATTGACTCGCACTACTTGCTCGCGTACACTGTTGTACTCTACTTGGCGATTAATGCTACGTGCATCTTATTTCCTTGTGTTGAATTGTTTTTTTTCTTTTTCTTTTTGAAAGAAATAGTAGAATTGTAGAATATATTCTTCAAAGTTTGCTTTTAATTTTATTTGTACCAATTTGCTTGTGCCGGCTCGTACTACGTTGACTCGCACTACTTACTCGCGTACATTTATACCACTTACTTATCTACGCTGGTTTTACTGCTTATCACTTTTTTTTTCATTTATTTATTTATATGGGTTTATACGTGTAAATAATTTTTGTATTTTTTCCCCCAAATGTATGCGTGCATATACATTTCGTTATGTTTGATGTTCTTTTTCGTCAAAATATCGCTATTATCTTCCGATGGACTGCGACCCTCGGGGTCAGAGCCGTGAAACATCGTTCGCTATATCCATCACAATGTCATTTTTGGAAATAGAAGTATCGATATTTTTTGATCCTTTTGAAATTCTGCCAGCATCATTCACCGGGTGTGTCACGTACATTTTGCGCGAATATTCCATCGAACAGATCCGCGAAATAGTAGTATTCAAAGTGAAATGTGTATAATGCTTGTAAGCGTTAATTTTACATTTAATTTCACCACCATTCATTCGAAGAAATGTACATTTCTTGAAATAGAACATTTTAAGCTATCACACGTCGGAACGCAGCCTGCTGCTATAACGATCTCGCAAATCGTAGTCTGTCAATATCCCGACAATATTTCACATTTTACTCTAATTTTTCACTTTAACACATTCTTTTCTCGACCCTGTTGTTCGATCGGTCAGAGAAAGGAAAAGAATTTTTCAAGCGGCTGCACGAATTTTTGAACAATACTCTATCGTCTGTCAAATATCTCGTTTTTCATTTCTTTCACATCATCGTGAATCTTTGAAATACAAAACACAGCGCCGGCTTTACTGTCAGTTAGAGGAAAAAAAAAATAAAAAAGAAAGGAAAATAGCGATTTCAGTAGAAAAAGTCCAGGTGAAAACCTGCGCGTGAAATCTAACCGCGAGCGCGGCGGAAGACTCCGACGCACCGACAGATGAACAACGGCGATTAAAGGTAGTCATTACGCGGCGGTCGATAGAAAAATGACACTCGGTAGACCGGCGCGGCGTTAAACCGCCGCAGATTTCGCGGTACGCTCCCTTTTCCAGCCACGTCGTGCCCTGTGTTTCATTGTCGGATTCAAAGCTGGTTTTATGCCAGTGTGGAATCAATAGAGCGAACCGGAGCGTATCGGATGAAACTCTGCGCGCATCGGTCTTTGAACCGTCGACAAACGTTCGGTAACCACGGCACACAGTGTCGAAAGAGCCCGAGAAAATTCGGTCTCCCCCATCGCGTTTACGTTCCTTTGACACCGATATGACTATCAATCGCTCAAGGCGTTGAAAACACAATGGCCGCGATAGTGTCCCGACAGTTGGGTTCTTTTTTGACGTTATAATGGCGAACTTGTTTTAAATGGGTAAAACTTTGTTTTAAATCTCGCGCCGTGATATATCCTCTCTGTCAAATTCTCAGCTCTCTCTGTTATAGTTTACGATATAGATTAGGTCTATACTTCGTTGTTATTTTATAGGTCGACAATAATGGTCGACGGACCATTTAAGTATGGCTTCAGACTAGAAAAAACTAAAGCTAGACTTGTAGATATTGGACTGTCTGTTAATCCTTTGCACTCGACAAAGTTTTGAGGAGACATTGTAGTTAAATCTAGCCAGAAGCTCGGACTTTCTCTTTTTACAATTTTGCTGATAATTATAACGAAAGTACACATTTGGTGCTGTACGATGCGACGTATCATAGTATAATATTTGAACAGATACCTAGAATGAAAGCTATAATGACGACGTAGGAAGAACAAAAGGATTCAGAAGAAGAAATTAGAAAACTAGACTTCTTACGAAAGTTTAAAAAATGGCGAGGGACATTATTTTTCCAAAGATTGAAACCATTCAGATCATTAACTCTTGCATATTAACATTTGTTCTAGTGAACCCGCAATGCACGTTGACAATTGCTTTAAATTTAAACGACATCACACGTTGTATCAGTATCACTATCAGGAAAGATACATTCAGCAAAATTTCCTGTTAAATATCATTTGAATGATTATTTTATTATCCAATGCTATATTATTTTGTTCGAAGCGATGCTGAAATTGATACAAAAAAAAATTTGTCGAGGAAAAGGGTCAATTTATTGATCAGTGTTTGCGTGTGTACATGTATATGAAGTTGCGACTGTTTTTGTAAAACTATTTGATTCTCTCGCATTGCACTAATTGGATTGGCTGACACTCTTACAAGAAAACATACCGAAGTGTTACTCACCGATTCTGCTAAAATTTGCCGTAAATATAGTTTTCGAAAAAATATTTGACACGTGTTTCTTTTCTTTTTTTTTCGTCGATTTCGAAGGTGTGAAAATCACCCTCAAAGGAAAATATTGAAGATCTCGGAAATTATTGAAGATACATTACACTTTGTGAAATTAATTACACTTGATGAAATTAGTGTTTTTTTAAACAACGAATTTAATGGCGTATATACCATTTTGCGAGAAAAATCATTTGTTCGACTGACCGAAGCGATTGGCTCTATATGACAGATTAATTCTCTCGATTCTATTCGATTCTCGTTTGCACTCCATAGAAAAAAAAATGCCCTCTTCTGCTCTCACTTTTTATCGCGCTCTTAGCCCTCTTGGAAGAGGGAATAAGTCCACGGGAGGGTGAGTGAATTCTGTTCGACCCTTCGATTTCTCCACTCTGTGACGTTAAGAACACATCGTTATCGTATCGTACTTTGAATGAACTGAAAGCAATGTTGAGAAAGTGAAACGAGATACGCACTTCTCTGGCCCTGTCTCTTACGACTTTCACAATTCCTCTAAAAATTAGTGTACTCGATAGCAAGCTAGAGCTATCGATCTCAGCATTCGTTCATAATTAACGACAGAGGAGATGATCGTCCGATGAAATTGGCCGATGTTCCGGCCACGTGGACGTTCGTCGAATGTAATTAGCGCGCGCGATAAGCAAATACCTTGGTCAGGACGATTAGTGGGAGGTTTCGAAATGGCCACGTCACACAATCGGCGGCGAAACGGTACGCTTCCAGGTGTGTGAAACGATCCGAGAGGTTTGCCCCCGAAGAGGAAACAAACTGGAATTTTAATTAAGGCATGCGGAAAGAAAGATAGCGGAACACGAGGGTGTACGTACGAGCCCCCTGAAAGTTGAACAAGCGGAAACGTCAAGATAAAACAGTCGAATTGGAATTGGAAGCGAGGAGGGCGTAGAGTCGAGGGGAGGGAGGCAGAAAAAAAAAATACGAGATAAGATATTGATTTCTCTCGGTGAGTTTCGGTTGCATACGACCAGTCTCGCTCTGAGCTTCCGATTTTTACCTTCCTTTCTCGCGCTCGCGGTAATGCGTTTGTCGATCGCCGGTTTTCGCCGAGTGACGAACCGCAAAGAGATTCAAAATCAGTGTGCATCAGCGGGAAGATTTCACTTTTCTTTTCTCTTTTTCCATTACTTGTCGGATCGATCTTTCAAAAACTGGAATTTTCGGTCGATTAACTCAGAACAGAATTTGTTCGATGATTTAAACCCACAAAAAAAAAAAAAAATAAAGAAACGTGTAAATTTCGTTTTGAATTTCTCAGGCTGACGATAATTAATCAGTTCCATTCTTCCCATTGGTTCGTTCATTTTTATGAACGAGATAGAGAGAGAAGTAAACTCATTTCATCGATGGACGCGCGAGCTTTGATGCTTTCGGCCTCTCCCGCGATTCTCAAGTAATTCCAATTAATTCATAATCGAGTTACACGTTTGCAGTCGGAAATATAATTGCCTCCGGGTGTCGTTACAATATTCCAGTTTGTAAATTATTATACTTCGCCTGTATTTCCTCGAGCATAATTTTCCGCTTTGATCTGAAATTGAATTAATCCTTGAAAACTCGTCGGACTTATCGGTGTAACGAAACATCAGTGATCGAATTGGTTGATTTATTTCGTAACATCGCCGAGGTTGAAATGAATTTCCTGGTTGTCTCGCGTCGACGAGAAAAGAAAAAAAGGAAAAAAAAGAAAAAGAAGAATCATTTCACCTGATTTTTCTCCCCCGTGTAAATGCACTAAACGCGAAAAGTCTGCGGCCGGAGACGTTCGTTCGCCCGGTGGAGAAAATCGCACACCTAACGAGCAGAAATCCCAATCGCTGGCCGGCTCACCGGAAATGATAGAGAAATGAAGTCGGACAATCGGTGGACGAATCGGTTCCGAAGCCCCCTCTGTGATTAACAGCTTTGGAACGGATCACCCGAGGATCGGCCCGGGTGTCCAATTCGCGAAATAATCTTTTTTCGGCCGTTCGCAATTATTCAATGCGATCGTTTCGAACCGGCACGGCGAAAATCACTGTAATCGGTGACCGAATCGGCCAAATGAAAGATTCCGCGTTTTAATTAAACGTGAAATTTCCTCCAATCTTGCGATCCCATTGTACATAAGCACAGTTGTACTCGTCGCAAAGGAAAAATTAGAAACAAGATTTCTAAAATTATTAAGATTTACCGACACACGATTCGTAGCGGCAAGCATGAATTATGTTGACGTTGGAGTTTCAAGTTTGTGAAAAATGTTGCGCTTTGAAACTCAGAACGATTGGGTGATTAGATTGAACAAGAAGCAACGTGTAATATGTTGTAATCACTGTTTAACAAAAAATTTTTACTGACCAGTATAATTGTCTCGAGAAACTGAAACTTCTCCGTTACTTCTGACGCTTCTTCTCGAAATCTTCATGTCAAAATTGTAGCTCTCGAGGGATTTATTCAGTCTTCCTCGGTTAATCTTCCCAAATTAATTAAACTTTACATTTTTTATTATATTTTATTATTTCATACAAACCACGTGGGCTGAAAATTAAATTTCTTTTAAACCTTCCTACAAAAATGTCGAGAGTACCCAGCCATAATATTCAGATTTCATCGCGAAATTTTGTATATATGTATCCAAGGCGTCATAAATTAGAATATTGTTCGATAAAAGCATCCCTCTCGGACACGCGTGGGATAACACGCGGAAAGGAGAAGAGAAACATCTTTCATAGAAAGGTATACATCATGCTCGAAGAATACGATACGGTACGTAGCTAGTTCGCTCTGAAGGTGAAAGAGATTCTCTATATGTTAGCCCTGAATTTTTGCTCGCAATCAGAAGGGAAGAGAATCGAAGGCTGGTTCGAGCCTTTCGGCTGGAATTACGGTGGCGTGTACAATTGGCCTGCGGATTTATGGCAAGCCTGCCTGATGAAACGTGGCAGTATGAGACCTTTCTCGACGTTTAATCGTAACGGAGAGTCTACGTACGATCGAGCGGAGGAGATACGTCGTCGTAGATACGGCAATTGGCTTTTAGATTGCGTACCAGAGACAAGGTAGTTACGTTAACGGCATCATAAACAGCGATTTAATGGTGATACCGTTCCAGACTAGCTCGAACGGACGGTTTGATGAACTCACAGACACGGTTCCGGTGTTTAACGCTGAAACTATCGATCAGTATCGTACTAAACAATAGTTCGTCCCTTTGTGAAGGAAGAAATCAAAAGGCAGAAGCTATATAAATTAAATCCTTAAAAGTAATTTTTCTGGTCATTTTTTTTTATTAATTTGCCAACAGCAGTCAACATTCGAAAGAAATTAAAAATTAATAAAATTAGTTTTTCCTTATATTTTGATGTTTTGTTAGCAAAAATACGTGCGAAGAAACTGTTGGCCCAACCAGTTAGAGACTTTAGTAGACACATACTCCATGAAACGCATTTCATAAAGTCGCTGCGTCCGCAGTGTTGAACGATTAAAAAACCTTACAATGCAAAAAAAAAAAGTTTGACCTTGAAAGTATTTCCATGAACTCGAAAATGTAGACAAACTTTCCTTTTCATTCTGTACGTGATCATGTGGCCGTTTGTAAAGCGAACGAGCGAAAAAAACTCCCTCGAAATTTACTCTTGAAGTTCCGAACCGAACTGCAAGCAACGTGTATTCATCAAGCTCTCGCGACTCTGTAAAAAGCGCATTACACCAAAATGTTTCCAAGTTTGTTCAATTACAACGGCGTTTCAGCCAACGAATCGACACTTCGGCCCTCGAACGCCACCCGAAAATTATACCTTTTGTCGCAGGGCACGGCAAGTTCCAAAGACTTTCCGATAGTTGGCCGTGGCTGGTTGCAATGAGACCCTCGGCGAAGTTGAGCGTAATTAGAGCAGCGTCCAGAATCGAGGGTCGCTGGAAATGTTTATTACCGTGTCCGCGCGTGTGCGCGACGTGGAATCGAATGTCGTTATAAGAGGGGGGAGAGGGTGCCGATGTTATTTCCATGAACGAAGAATAATGGGAAGATCGCGGAGCGCCGAGCTTGCAGAAACGGGCCAGATGAACTACTGGCTTTGCGAAATCATGAAGACGAATCGAGGCGAGCCGATCGTGCGCCATCGTTGTCGACGTGAAGAAATTTCTCTCTCTCTCTTTCTCTCTCTCTCTCTGTCTTTCTCTCTCGTCGTACGATTGGAAGCCATCCATGGAAAGAATTTGTATTTATCGCTCGAAACGTTGTGCAAAGATGTAATTAAAAACCTACGCAGATGCCATGCACGTCGAGAATTTTTTGTCCCAAAATTACAATATTTTCTTAGTTTTAACAAATAATGAATTTATTACTTCTTGGTAATCATTTCTGTCCAGTGATATCATATCGACGAATTATTGTATACGGTTTGGTCACTCGTTATTGTCCGTGAACCAGTTGCAAGAGGTTAAAGTTCGTTGTCTCGGCCGTGAACCTGTCTTCGGCGTGAAATTAAATGAACGACATAAGGCGAAATTGGTGATTTGCCGCAGAAATTTGCCTCAGCTGCCAACAAAAGTGTTCTAATTAAGAACTTATGCTTATCCCTCTTGAAGTTTGTTGCCTTGGTCGTGAACCTTTGCGTAAAATTAAGTGAATGATAGACGAAATTGGTAATTTACATCAACAAAACTCGTCAGTAATTGCCACCAAAAATGTTATACGTTGTAAAGGTACAGCTTATGCTTTGCAATTTGTTAGAACAAGACGGAACTCTCCACTTGGTAACTTGGGACGTTTTAGTTGCGCTTGTACATATCCTTTTCTGATTTATATATACTTTGGTCATAGTGTGAATTCTACAGAGTGAATTTTTGGTGTTTCGACATTTTTGGAAATTCAGTGCCCATCTCATTTTTCCTCCTCAGTTCGCCAGTGTTTTGTAAAACGTGTTAGAGTTTGATCCTTGACGAATTCCTAACAACGTTCGTTCTTGGACATATAGTGAATTTTGACGTTTAAATATTTTTGGAAATTCAATCTCCATCTTGTTCTTTCTCTTCAATTCACTAGTATTTTACCAAATGTGTTAGAGTTTGGCCCTCGACACAGCAAATTCCTAGTCCTTGGACAAAGGTGTCTAAGTATTTTGGAAATTTAGTGTCCACGAAGTTATTAGAGTTACAGTTCCGTCTATGCCGTCAATTACGTCAAAGAAGATGAAATTCAGAATATCGGTATGGATAATCCATGTATATTGAACATTAGAAAAATCGACTGTCGCGATTAATCAGAATATTTTTCTTTCTTGTACGAACGTAAATTTAATTTTCAAAGATCTCCATCTAAATAATTTCAAGAATTCAGGAACAACGAAGTTGAGAGATATACTGAGTTACGCGATATACGCGAATAACCGGCTGACTATCGTGAATGGTAATCGTATCACACATAGCGAATAAATCGGTAGTAAGTTGTGAACACGCTGCAGAGTCCCAGTAAGAGATGCGAAGGACTACTAGAGGGTTCGGTTCTTTGAGAAGTTTACGGGAACATAACGTGAGAATGGTAACGCTCATGGCCGGCCATTCCACGCGATAAATTTCACCGTGAACGCATCATCTCGATGGGAACACGTCGCCGGTACCATCGGGATCTTCTTATCTGTGGCTGCTAGCTAAGAAAGTGAAAGTAACGTCACGTGAAAATGGCACGTTATGACGGTAAAAGTAGGGCGTTTCACAGCCGGTTTCCACCACCGAATCTTAGCCACTCGCCAACTTTAGACTTCGCGTTAAAGAATCAAGCGATCATCGTACTTGCAAGGGAAATTCGCGAAATTTTTACTGCTGATGAGGTTTTTGCGCTCGAGAAGAGTTTCTATCAACTGGGAAGATATTGCCGTGATTTTCAGTTTTGGATAGCTTGAACTGCAAATAAGAACGAACGATATATATAGGAGTGAGAATTCCATTCTCGCAGGATATAAATGAGATACCCTAGGTTGTGACGTTACCGTTTCAAGAGTTTGCGAGAGAAAGGAGAAATTCCTTGTCGAGGAATATCACGGACATGATAGTTATTGCCATCGATACATAGTATTAACAGAATCGGGAAAGCGATCGCGACTTTTTCGGCTAGTTAATGCATGTTCATCGGAAAAATTCCATTACAAGGAATTTGCAAGCGTTTATCGTTTGATTGTTAAACGCGGATTAAATCATGCTTGCCGGCGAGAAAAAGCGCGCATTGTATCTCTGAGCTGGATATGTCCCCTTTGCTTTATCCAGCGGATTTACATTTTAATTAAGATGCAATGGCAACCTTTCGCTTTTGTTAGCTCTCAACTTTCTTCCTCATCGCACGAGCGTGCGTTTCAATCCTTTATGAACGTTTGATGCGCGGCAGTATAACGAGTAATCGAATGGTTTAAGAGTCGAACGAACAGTTTGGTCACCGGATATCGGATTCTACGCGCTTGTGAAACACAGTTGTGCAAGCCATCGTTGCTCGGTTACATGGGACGCGTGATTGTAACACCGCCTACACCAGCGCGTTAACCATTAAATCGCGTCGCCAACGAGCGCGCGGAGCTCGTGTAATTGAAGTTGCCAGCACGCGAGTGCTTAGAGTGCGTACTGTTCTTGTCGATAGTATTTTGTACGCGGCCCAAATATCGTACGTTACCCAAATAATTGTTGTAATCACGTTACGGTGGGAAATTTATTGCAGACGAATCGTACCACTCAATATGTCGTCCTCGCAAAAGATTTCTAATCCACGGAAGTAAGCGAGATTCCATAACCAACTAGTTCTGGAACTACTATGGCATAGAGTCTTAGATCGGAGGAATTAAAGTAAAAAAAGTTTTATTCGCACGTATTTTGCGAAAGATCGTTTTGGATGATCTCTGAATATGCATTTGCATGTTTTCACGTTTGTAAAATTTCTAATAAAAATTACAAGTTGCTGGTCCAGTAAATTTTCACACAGCGTTTGCAATTCCCAAATTCAATGAACTCTAAACATCTAAGATCTAAAACCTCCTAATGATCATTTTGTCGCTTTCGATCAACGGTGAATGACGCTTGAGTTGTCTCGATTGCTAAAAAATAAATGTCGGTGCATCGGATTGGCGGGCGATTGGGGCTCGCTGAGGCTCGTGAATTAGACATTACAAAACAATTCGTGGCTCGCTACGGTACGTGGCTCTTCCCCCGCCGAATTTCCCACCGCAGCTGGGAAATTTGGAACCGCGAGGGTAATTAACTGTCTCCCCGAATAACAATAAGATAACAGCGTCGGAGGAGGAGGGGTGGGTGAATGGGGAATCCAGTGCTGTTGCTTCGCAGCGAACAACGCTGTAACTATCCGTATTACAACGTAGGCTTCTTGTTCGTATTCTATTGCATGCTGTAATTAAGACTCATACGTATATTGAGTTGTTCACGTTCCACGCTGGTGGTAATTGAATCAGCGAGTGCGGTTGAACTCGCGGCGTTTAATAATAGTAAAAGTATTTGGACACGATTTGGAATGATGTTTTTAATTTCCCTCTGCACGCTTTCGCGTTCGTTTCGTGAATATAATCCGATAATACAGTAATCGAGTAATGGTGTTTGTACATGGAAATGTTTAAACATCTTTATATAACGTGTGCAATATGGAGTAGTTTTTCAACCCTTTTAGTACCGGCGAAAAAATGTGAGCCTGAAATGCGCCGTGCCGAAGCAACGTAGCTTGGTGGAAAAATTATAAAACTTTCATTTTGAAACTGAGCTGAAAATTACAAGCTTGCCGAAAGGAAATTCATCAAAGACTAAAGAGCCACTATTTATATTTCAAAAGATAAATAAATAATTATTCCACGATGCGTAACATACAACAAGTACTTGTATCGACTCATCTACAACGATATATCGTTATTCGGCATTCGAAGGGTTAAATTTGACATGATCTTGGTTAAATCGTGTTTATCGACGTAGTAGTAATGAAATTCTGAAATGTTTCAATTTAATAAATTTTCGTTCGAATTATTTAGTTTAACAGTTCGTACGATAGCAGAGATATTGAATTTATATCGAGCAGACAGATAATAAAAAGTGATCTGGGGACATTTTAGTTGAAAGTCGGAGGTGATCAATGGAGCGTGTAACTCGTCGATGGCGCGCTGCAAGAATCAAGAAAGTAATAGTAGTCAGAGATCTGACAGATGCATTTGGGGGCAAGCGAGCATGCCTCTCGCAGACAATGGGGCTTATACCGGGTGAAGAAGCGGTCTTCCTAGATTTGTACCGATTAAAACCGTCCTACTTTCGCGTCGTGTTTCTCATTGTCTCGTGATCTTAAAAAGCTGGCTGATCGATCACAGTCTACGTCCAAATTAAAGTTCCCGACCCTCTTTCGTTCAACACCTGACTTTCTTTGAATTTTCTGCAATCTTCGTTGTTCATCGGCAAACGCTTGACGAAGAGAATTTCCACCATGATCTGATCAATGAAAGTTTGCCAAAGCTTCGTTTTAACGCATGACATCACAACAATTACTGTCATTTCTGAGAGGTTACATTTAGGGCTTCTACCGCATGCCAGATGGTAAATCGAGTATAAACAGAATTTTTTATAGTATCACCTGAACTTTAATTGTAAGCTTATTTTCAAACAGACTCTTCGTCAAAAATTAAAACACGCGGTACAAACTTCATGATAAAATTCCTCTAATAAAAACAATAAGTTATAACCAGTGATAACTATTAAATTCATCATTCAGCATAATACCAGTCCACATAAATTGAATCTGAATAATTCTCGAATACAAGATTACTATTTCAAGCTGAGAAGATTATTCGATAACTATTAAATTCATCGTTGAACACGATTTTACCCCAGATGAATTGAATCTGGATTATTCTTGATCACAAGATTACCATTTCAAGTTGAAAAGATCATTCGACAACTATTGAATATTTTAATCAACACGATATTACAAATGAATTGAATCTGAATTATTCTTGGTCAGAAGGTTATTATTATTATTAAGGATATTATTCAGAAGGATATTATTATTATTATTAAGAATTTCAAACTGAGAAGATCATTCGACAGCTATTAAATTCAACATTCAACACAATTACAAATGAATTGAATCTGAATTATTCTTGGTCAGAAGGTTACAATTTCAAACTGAGAAGATCATTCGACAGCTATTAAATTCAACATTCAACACAATCACAAATTAATTGAATTTGAATTATATACAAGGCTACTACTACTTTTTCTAATTAAGAAGATCATTCGACAACTATTAAATTCAACATTTAACACAATTGAATTTGAATTATTCTTTGAATTATTTTCAAGACTACCGCTACTTTTTCTAATTAAGGAGATCATTCGACAACTATTAAATTCTCCATTCAATGCGAATTCAATCTGAATTATTCGTCGGTCGCGCGATTAGCTCTGTTATTTCAAGTTGAGGTCATTCGAACTTTGTGTAACTGCGGCCACAGAAATTTGAAGTGCTCGCAAAGCATTGGTGTCATATTAACAAAAAAACTTTATGAACCTTGCAGCTGTCAAATCCGAACAAGAATCACAGCTCGAGTATTNCCTTTTTTACCTTTTTTTTTTTTTTTTTTTAGTCCACGCGTAACGAATAAATGGAGCATTGTGTCAGAACGATGGCAATTATTTCCACCGTTTTGGGATACAAGATCGAACAGCCGGCACGGCTTGTATACAAGCCGGGTTGCTTTTGTACGCAGGATCGTTTAAACTCGATATATTTGGATCCGACTCAATAAAGATCTCAGCCGCGATGTTACCGCGAGATAAATGTTGTACCAAAATTACAGTCGCAGCCGACCTCGTCCCGAAAGTGCAATATATTTTGCGAGCTTCGGCCAACACGGCGAAACGGTGTTCCTGCTATCCGGACACGATTGCACCGGCCGCCAGTGTGCCGGCTGGATATTGTGCGAATCAAATTGCTTTTCGCCTTGCCCTCTTCTGTCCGTGAAATTTGCCTCCCTTTCTTCGCGCGTGTGTCGAGCTGCCCTCGTTGAATCCGTCGAAGATTGTCTTCGATTTTCAACAACGATCGACAACCTCCTTCGCTAATTCTCTCGTCGCTCGACAATTATTCATAAACAAGGACTCTTTAGTCCTTGCAATTAGAGGCTGTGAGTAATCAAGATAGACATGAATTCGCGACCGATATGAGAGTGTAGAAGTTTTCTTCCGTTTGGAATTGTTCTTTCAAGTGAAAGAAAATGACCGCGAGATACGATGTCAAAGAGACTGCGATTTGAAATAATAAATAATCGGACTATTTCTTTCATGGCGTTCGCTATAAACACGCGGTGGGAATCGAAAAGAGCTTAAGAGAAAGAAAGAGAGAAATTCGCTTACAAAAGCTGCGGTACGAAACGAACTCAGCGGATCGACAGACGCCTGTTTAAGAGGAAGTGTCTTGCATGAAACACGAACAGCATGAAACATTCAGCAAGGATGTAACATAGTCCTGGACTGGTTTTCGCGTACGTGCAGCGTCTCAAGACGGATGAAAGGTTGTCGGTGCCCGGGGTTTTAGACCAGAAGTTTAACGAAAAGACGTTTCAATTTTGCTAAAAGCTTTCATCGATTGCACGCCGGATCCGACCGGTTCACGACGGCTGACGCGTTTAATACGACGGTTCGCGATCGATGAAATAGACACGACGTAATTTATGCGCGGCTTGCGGCATATTGTGTATCGCACCCGCGCGGCGGCGGCGGGGGGGGGGGGGGAGGGGGGTAATGGTTACGCGTGGCAGCTTCTGTTGCTGGATTTGATTTTATCGGAATCACCGGATCGAGCCTGATAATGATAGAGCGATACCTGCTGTCGGTCTATCCGGGATTCATGCGTTTTCGAGAGAGAAATCCACTGAAATAGAGTGCGAGACCGGAGAATGGTGTCGTGTATTGGAGTTGGTATTATGCAAACCGACTCCCACTCAGCGGATAAAAATTTATTTTACTAAACCTAACTCACTGCAGTTAACTGCCGGAAATAATACCGGAAAATTTATTAAAGTCTGTTTGATTCTTCTTTTGCGAAGGTTGAAAAGGATTTGGACTTATCTTTGATATAGTTTCATTGAAATAGAGAATATAATGACTATTCAGAGATTGTGAAATCACTGTTATTCAAATGGTCGATGTCTTCAGGTGTCTTTAATTTCTCACTTGAACTATTTGAACTATTTTATGTATGTAAAATTCCAGAGCGTGTATCTTGCCAGAAACAGAACAAGATGAAAGCTATTCTAGAATATATAGTTCGAGACGAAATTAGCGAGAAGAATGATATTTTAAAAGGATTTGGACTTATCTTTTATGTAGTTTTATTAAGAGAAAATACAATAATAATATTAGTACTACTACATACTATTCAGAGATTGTGAAATTAGTTGTTATTTATAAATGGCTGATATCTTCAGGTACATCTTAATTTCACACTTGAACTACTTAACTGTCTTACATATATATATGTGGATAGTGAAATTCAAATGGTCGATGTCTTCAGGTATTTTTAATTTTCCACTTGAAACTACTTGAACTATTTTATGTAAAATTCTAGAGCGTGTATCTTGCCAAAAATTAGTACACAGACAGAAGAAGATGAAAGTTATTCTAGAATATATAGTGCGAGACAAACTCAGTAGGAAGAATGATATTTTAAAAGGATTTGGACTTATCTTTTATGTAGTTTTATTAAGAAAAAATGCAATGATAAAATTAGTACTACTACATACAATTCAGAGATTGTGAAATTACTTGTTTATAAATGGCCGATATCTTCAGGTACATCTTAATTTCTCACTTGAACTACTTAAACTGCCTTACATATATATGTAGATAATGAAATTCAAATGGTCGATGTCTTCAGGTATTTTTAATTTTCCACTTGAACTACTTAATCTATCTCACGTATGTAAAATTCCAGATCCTAATTAGTACACAGACAGAAGAAGATGAAAGTTACTCTAGAATATATAGTACGAGACGAACTCAGTAGGAAGAATGATATTTTAAAAGGATTTGGACTTATCTTTTATGTAGTTTTATTAAGAGAAAATACAATAATAATATTAGTACTACTACATACTATTCAGAGATTGTAAAATTAATTGTTATTTATAAATGGCTGATATCTTCAGGTACATCTTAATTTCACACTTGAACTACTTAACTGTCTTACATATATATATGTGGATAGTGAAATTCAAATGGTCGATGTCTTCAGGTATTTTTAATTTTCCACTTGAAACTACTTGAACTATTTTATGTAAAATTCTAGAGCGTGTATCTTGCCAAAAATTAGTACACAGACAGAAGAAGATGAAAGTTATTCTAGAATATATAGTGCGAGACAAACTCAGTAGGAAGAATGATATTTTAAAAGGATTTGGACTTATCTTTTATGTAGTTTTATTAAGAAAAAATGCAATGATAAAATTAGTACTACTACATACAATTCAGAGATTGTGAAATTACTTGTTTATAAATGGCCGATATCTTCAGGTACATCTTAATTTCTCACTTGAACTACTTAAACTGCCTTACATATATATGTAGATAATGAAATTCAAATGGTCGATGTCTTCAGGTATTTTTAATTTTCCACTTGAACTACTTAATCTATCTCACGTATGTAAAATTCCAGATCCTAATTAGTACACAGACAGAAGAAGATGAAAGTTACTCTAGAATATATAGTACGAGACGAACTCAGTAGGAAGAATGATATTTTAAAAGGATTTGGACTTATCTTTTATGTAGTTTTATTAAGAGAAAATACAATAATAATATTAGTACTACTACATACAATTCAGAGATTGTGAAATTACTTGTTTATAAATGGCCGATATCTTCAGGTACATCTTAATTTCACACTTGAACTACTTAAACTGTCTTACATATATATGTGTGTGTGTGTGTATGTGTGGATAATGAAATTCAAATGGTCGGTGTCTATAGGTATCCTTAATTTCTCACTCGAACTACTCGAACTATCTCACGTACGTAAAATTCCAGATCCTAATTAGTACACAGCAATAGAAAAAGGTAAAAGTTACTCTAGAATATATAGTTCTAGAATAGCGAAAGTAGCGGGAAGAATAATATTTTTCGAGCAGCAAGGAATTGCTTGAGAACCGAAATCGAAGAATGGCGGTTCCATCGGCGATGCCTCGAGTCGCTTACAGGAAAGTTGACGTTGAATGCTTGCACCGCGGTAGCTTACAACGTCGAATCGATGCATCGATAAAGCATTCTATCATCCCTCGTAGAACTTACACTCCGATGTATTTCATCTCGATCCCTTTTTCCTGCTATTTGTCACACAAATTGCAGGTTACTAATATTCCGTGCGAATGTTCGATCATTCTTACCTGCCAATAATTGAAATGCTTTGTCCATCGCGAGCATGTTACCAGGATTTTCTACAGAATTCTGACGGTTCTCTTGTTGATCATTTCTCTGCAGAATAAATCAAACGATTTATTAGAAAACTCTGCTTTTGCCAAACGCGTCGTAAAATTTCTTACAAATTCCGCCGCCACAAAATGGCGCGCGTGCGCGCAAAATCGTCGACAAATTTTTCCACTGATCTTTCGTCGCGAATAGGGAATATTTCGAGATTTATGCATACACAGGGAACAAGAACAGTTTGAACATTCGCTTAAACTGCAGGTCTCAGCGAATTGCGGATCTTTCGCGAGTCGATGGAAGCCTCGAATCTGGCTAAGAGGAGGTTGTTTGAAGTAAACGTTATCGTCCCTTCCTCCGGAGAGAGCTTTTCAGCCAGAGCCCGCCATCCTGAAATTATTCACCAGCTGTACGTTAGATCGCATACAGTTTTGTTCCTTGTTATCTGTCGGATACAGGCGAGTTCTCAGATAAGGCAAAGGATGTAGGATTTGGGAGAGCCATCTTTTATTCCTCGAGCGCACGCTCTTGTGAAGTCGTACGGACGGATCCTTATGCACGCTTTCAGCACGTTTTGGCTAGCAGTGTTATTATAGTCGATACTTACGTCCCAACCTCCAAAGCTCTTTCCCCTATCTCCCTCTATCCTTTCCTGTCTCTCTTTCTCCTCCGCGTTTGCAATAATCTGTTTGCCGTTCAAGTTTCTTCAAACATTTCTCTCCGAAAAATTAGAAAGTTTCTCGAAGAACAACCGATTGATATTCGCGAATAAAGATATTGCTGTTGAGTGTTGACTTGAAAATAGCGTTTAGAAACACTATGCGCTCGGTATCTTTCCTTTTCACGTCGACATTCAGAGAAGAATTTTCTTGAAAACAAGTGCTTGTTAATCGTCGTGCTAATGGCAACTAATCAAGTCGCATAGCACCGCGACGACGAATCACATGATTTGTTTGCCTATCGCCTGAATTTCCAACCGGTTGGTAATACAACGTGTTTCGACGAAAGGAAGTACCATCAACTCACTCGATTGCCCAGTAAAGTTTACGCGAGGGTCGAAAGTTCCAAATGTAGTGTATATTTTTACGTTATCGGGCGAAACCTGGAGGAAAAACCAAGTGTCTCTCTCGATTAGAATTCTCGATTACTCTTCCCACTGTGCAAGACACGTGAAAATAACCGCGAAGCCACGAAAGCTAATTCCCTTCTGGAATCGAAGAAACGAAGAAACGTTGCCGGGACACGATTAGAATTCTCAGGTCCGCCCTCGTTATGTAAAACGCGTGCGAAAGTAACGATTCGAAACGATCGGACAGAATCAATTTGTCATGTCTGTTTAGAATTCGTTTCGCGTCCGTGGAGCGTGGAAATATCTCCCAGATTTAATTCCAGACTTTCACGTAGCACAGAGCGAGCGAGAGAGAGAGAGAGAGAGAGAAAGAGAGAAGGAGAGAGTTGTGATGGTCACCGACCGAAGTTTTCAGTGCTTATGAATTCACCTCTAGGTGGAGAAACGCGCGGGCGTGAAGGCGCGTGCGACGACGAAAGCTCGTCCCTCGTTCGTCCCTTGAGCGTCGTTTTCCATCCCCCGTACGCGCCTCGAAAAACGTTCCACCCTTTCACCTCGGCAATCCCATGAGCTCTTGACGACTGTTTTTCATTTGGAATCCCGCGACAGATAAAATGCGTATTTATAGCCGATATATCGAGAGGAGTTTGCGCGTGTGCTCGTATTTATGGAGCCGACGTACATCCGGAGTACGCGCGGCGCTCGTAAATCGATAGCCTCTTTTTCCTCTTTTTTTCGTTTTTCCTTTTTATTTTGCCTGATGTTGGTCCAGTTATTATTCGAAAAGGAAGAGGTTCCTTTCTTTCGTTCCTTTTTTCTTCTTTCTTCTTCTCCCTCTCTTTCGTCCCTCGTCTCGGAAGCAACTGCCAACGAGAAGTTGATTCAATCTCTATCTCGAGTCATTGGGAAAGTTTCTAATATAACGTTTCTCGCGTAATTGAAAGCAAGAGATCGCGGGGTTGTCGAAAAGTCCGTGAAATTAAAAAGCCAAAGATCGCTGAAGGAGTTTTCAACAATTTTTCGTTCTTTAACTCTTTGGCTACGGCGCGTTTAAAATTTGAACTTCCGGCCACTTCACGTTGCTCGAATGGGCAAATGTTATCGAGACTAATTGCAGCGAATCTCACTTGGATCAGACGTAAATGAATTCAACAATTATATCCTCCGTTAGTCATATATTACTTAAACGTGATTAGTTATTTCATTTATGATACTTCATTTAATGAAAACCTTAAAATGGAATAAATTAAATGTAAGAAATGTGATGATGTATTGACCCATGTTTCGAATTGTATCACACTTTATTAGATCATTGGACATATATCATGAAATAAAGCTTAAAGTCACTGTTAAATTTTTAGTTAACGATTCAATACAAAATACGAATAAATAAATAATGCTGGTTTAATTGGTAGTGCACATTATCAGTTTGTTTTGATTATTTCATTATACTCCTTGAGAAATATAACAATTAAATATAGAATACGAATAAATAAATAATATTGGCCTAACCCAGTGCAACTCAGTGTTTCGATTGTTTCAATGTACCTTCTGGGAAATATACGCTGATGAAAAATTTTTATTAGAAAAGTTCTCAGCGTAGGTCGCGATTGACACTATTACTTAGGTGTACTATTACTTACGTGTCAAAGCTTGCCAAAAGTAGCGAAAGTGGGATTAAGAACAAACGAACAACGTTTAATAACGTTTAATTCCAGTAATATTGCAAATCAATCACGGATGTTGTTTCGCACGAGATCTCGAGATCACGTTGTGTCCATTGAATGCAGCCAATATTCGTGACAATACAGTCAGAAAAGATTACGATTACGGAAAACAAAAGGACGATCCTCTTACCGAAGTTTCCTATTCCTGTTGGCATTGCATCTAATAGGATCGCGAGGATATTCTTCGAAGCTGCGAGTCGATAAAAATTTTCCAATTAAAACGCGACAGCCAGTCTCGTCGAAGGCTCTCTAAGAGGATTAAGCGCATTCTCTCCACTTACGAACTCACCCCTCTCTCTCTCTCTCTCTCTCTCTTTTGCTCTCTCTGGATACGAGCGAGACTCATTAGGCTGTTTCAAACGAGGAACGCTCGTTCTCGATCTAAAAGGTGGACTCGATTTCCATGCCGGAAATTAAACTATCTGCCACTCGCTTGATATTACGCAGGCATGAACTGACGATCACCTCCTCTGTGTGTGTGTGTGTGTGTCATTGTTTTATCTTCGTTATTAGGCGGAATTAAAGGGATTCGATTAGCGGAAATTGAAGTTTACTTTACTATAATTCTGATTGCACGTTCGTTGTTGCGGTTGTGGGGAACACAGCTGATACGTTCCGCGATATGCACGGAATGGTTTAATAATTGCACGGTGGTGTAATTAATAATATAAGTAAACATATGCGGCTAATATAAATAAATAAACGCAGGCAAAGTGTAAATGAACAATAAAAAAAAAAACAAAAATGGGAGGCAGAAACAAATGAAAAACAGGTACGCGCGAAAGGTACGTAGGAAAACAAAGTCGAATACACGTACAGAGTTCTGAGAGGATACTCGCGATACGACCGACAAATAAAAATCTAGAGTAGACGTTTTTTCCCTCTGTTTCAAGCTACGTACGTACGCGATGTTCGAGAATAAGAGAGAACTACAATTTTCACGCCACTTTTTATAAACAGTGCGTGAAATATTTCTCTCTGTTTACTTCCGCGACCGGAATTCGCGCGAAACTTTCGTTCGCGAGCAGTTCGGTTCTCGCGCTACGCGACGACATACAGAAACAAAAATAAAAAAAGGAAAAAGAAAAAACAAAAATTCGAATTCCGCATCGATGCGTACCGAAATGTTTTGCCCGTTCCGCAAATTTGTGTGTTGGAACGTGGATATAAGGTAAAAAAGAGCTCGCGGACTCCGGTGAAAGGCAGACGAAATTCTGACAAAAACGCGCAACTCTCGGATGCCGTTTTGTGGGAAACAATCGTATCAGCGGGAACGTTGCTTATTCGTAGGATAAGACTCTTCCGTCTGTAGATCCGTCTTCAACGAACCAAGAGAATTGCACATTGGGCGTGGTGTGTGTAGCACAGCGATGTTTCCAAACATCTGGATTCGCCTGGTTGATGGTTGTCAGACGTAATCGCGGCCCCTCGTCGGCGAGGGGATAAGGGGGGCCAACAAAGGAGCACTTAATCTTACATCGGCGGGGATTGAATCGGTTCGGTTGAAGCTGAGAACCGTGGAAGTGCAGACTCTTAATGGACGTACATTAATTTTCCAACCCCTTTCAGCTGTCCGTCAGCGCAGCCGTGCATCGCTCTCCCTCCTCGTCTTCGAAATATTTCGCGCCCCGTGTACCGTGCTCCTCTCGCGAGGAATATATTCGTCCTTTGGGCTGATACTTCCCGAAACGCTTCGCGAACGATTGTTGCAATTCACCTCGCGCGAAACCAACAACTGATCCGTCGACAAATGATCCTCCGGCGCCGGTGTTCCCTGCCTATCGAGTGTAATTCATCGCTAGATCCTAACTGTGTGAAGTCTTAGTATTAGCGCGTGTAATTAATAATCTCCTGCTTGGAGATCTGCTTCAATATATTCGCCGAGGTAGATGGATTTTCGACGAACGCTCGAAGAAATTATTGATGGTAGATCGGTGTAAAGATTCCTGGCGTCTTTTTTTTTTTTTGGTGCAAATTTTTATCATACGATGAATAACATCGAAGATTCGTGAAACTTGTATTGAAAATGCGAGCAAGAAATTAAACACTTTGGAAATCTGTAAGATCGATTTGAACGAAATCGTAATCAAACGAGGAGACACAGTTTTGCGAGGGCACAAACTCGCGAAGTTGTAGATTCTTACGTTTAGGTTTTCTGTGTTACAAACACCAGAGAAAGGATTTTCGGAATGCGTTCTCCTTTGGAAACTTCTTTATATCAACAAAAAAAAAAAGAGGAACAAACAATGTGAACCAGTTCTCGTTGAAATTTCATCAACTTCGCGAGATTATTAGACGCACACACGAGCAGCGAGCGATAAATCAAAAGAAGAAGAAGAAAGGAAAAAAAAAAGAAACGCGAAGCTTTTTCGCGGGAATCTGATCGGCGGTGTATATTTTATACCGATCCCATTCCGTTTCTTTTTCTCTCCCTCGTTCTTCTTTGTTATAATGGAAATTCGATTCGACCCGCGGGGAGAGAAGATTCGTTTCCAATTCAATCGCAGGCGCCTGCGATTGTCCAATCTTCCGGGGGGAATACGCGGGGAACGCGCCGAGGTTGCAGCTTCCAGTTTACTTGCTCGCACGCGCAAAGCTCCTATGAAAATTCAAACGTTACGTGTAACAGGCTCCGGCCGGATGTTTATTCGCGAGAAGGGCCAGGCTCGATTCGACGAGCACGAGCTGGCTGCTGGTTGCTGGCTGCTGCTCGTCACAGGAATTCCGATAATTAATCGAACATTCAGAGAGTGTCCCCTGAATGATCCGCCGTTTCTATCGCTTCGGACATTTTGCGCGCCGCGACTGCATAATTGTTAATAGAGACTCTTTCTCTCTCTCTCTCTCTTCATTGAAGTCCGCTGCAGTGCCAATCTCGTTGATCATTTTGCAGAATTGCTACTCGTTTGCCTTCGCTACTCGCCTTCGCTAATCCCCGTCGCCCGCTCAAATTTGTTTCTGCCGAATTTCGTATAACTCGAAATGCTGCGTTGCAATTACGCAAATGGAGAGGATGATGTTAATCAACATTCGCCCAGGATGATAATGTCCTCGTGCAAAGAGAGGGAATAATCAACGTCTGTAGAAAGTTGTAAAAAAGAAAGTCTCCTTTCGCGTGTTGTACAAAATTGTACATATAATTGGTATATAACTTTGTTTTTATCCCGATGTTCCAAATTCAGCGAAACAATCCCACCTGTTGGAAACCACCGTGATTTGAATATTTTCCGCCAGTTGAAACAGCTAATACGGATCGTATTCGTAATCCATCAAAGTTTGCAGTGTCAGTCACATCGATCGTCCCTTGAAATCACAGCAGCGCTTTCTCTCCACTTGGAAAGAACACTCTCTTTACGCTGTCGAACGACACGCTCGAATATACCACACAGCCGAATTCGTTTGTAATTGAGTTCGAGTGTACGCTTTCTGGAACACGCGCGTCCCGGCGTGGGCGTAAAATTCCCATGAAAATCCCAGTCCCCGTGAGTAACAATCCGACTGGCTGTCTACGTAGACCGATCTTTCTAAAAAAAAGCGCGATATTCAGGGCCGATCGCGCTGGTAAGATCGTTGCGGATCACTATCCTGATTTTTGATTTGACACCCTCTCGAGACTCGGCTGGTCCGCGAAAGCGGCGAGAAAATGGCGTGATCGCGCGCTCTTTATTTATGAGCTGCGATTTTACGGGTCGCTCGTTCCCCTCAGACCGCGAGTATCGTCGTTTTATTTGGGAAACGCGACAGCAGCCATTTCACCGCTGCCTAACCACGCCACTTGCTACTCGGTCACGCCATTTTCCTAAGCGCCGCGTCGAATCGTTCAGTTTCCGATTGTCGTGGTGGTCGTGATTGTCCAACTTCTGATTCTTGAACATAATTCGATCACTCTCGTCTCAACGAGAGACTAACAACTAAACTTACTGACACTTCATGTATATCTATTCCTTCCGTGAGCGGTCCTTAAAAAGAAAGTAATACTTTTTACACTCTACGTTTATTTAACCTTCTCTTTATCACAGTAATTAAGATATACCTCTTCATTATTTTGAAAAAGGGGACTCTAATTCGTCGGATAATGTGTCAAACAGCTATCACCATATTTTTCCATCTTGTTTACAGCTTCAGAAAGTTCCTGCTCATCGACATCCGAACACTCTTCGTCTGTGTTAATTATTCTTTTAAATGATCTCTAATATTTTTTGGATACCTTTAGAAAAAATATTCGCCACGGAATACAAAATTTCATATTTAGCCAATGTACTTAGCGGATTTATTTTTTTCTTTCTTCAAATTTGCACCTGTAACTTGAAATGCAAAGGACACAGAACTTTTACTTTTACACTGTGACGCTCTCTCTTGGAGTTATAAAATTCCACCCTCTGTCACCCAAGTCTGCAGTCTGCGTTTTAGATAGCCTTTCTCGTGAATCGATTGTATAGGACAGGCTACATATGTTTCTCGGAAGAAAGAAAAAAAGAGGAGAGGTAAATACTGAAAAATTCATTGTGCACGTATATTCGGAAAAATCGTAAAGATAAATAGCGACGTAATATTGTATGTCTAGAAAATTGTACGCAAAACCATATCGTTATCAATTTGATCGATACGGTAGGTTTGTTGTTAAGAAAGAAAATAAAATCTAAAAGTTGGAGTCAAAAAGAAAAAGAAAGGAAAGAACTTTTTCAAAGAGAGGTACGAAGGATCAAAGGATCTAAGGATCGAAGTTAAGGACAGGGTTAAGCAGAGTTAAAGGTCGCTGTTTAAACGATCTAACTGGCATAAGTTTCGAGTAAATATTTTTCTTCCGCAGGATTCCACGCCACGTCGTTATAGACATTAGGTTTCGCGAAATTTCTTGCTCTTTGACTTTCCCCGCGGTTCGCAGTTACCGACGTTCAACCAGCATTTAATCATCTAAAGGTGGTCGGATAGAGCGGAGAATACCAGTGATTAATCGATCCCTCTGATGAAACATTCGGAATGGAATTAACACGCGTCGATTCTGTGTAATGCTTTTTATTCGTTTGGTATTGTCGCGCGAAAGAGACAGAAACATCGATCACATCGTACACATTACCGATAAATATTTGAACAGTTGATGCAATTTGATCGAAAGCTTTTATTCTCTGTGCTGCGACGGAAGAATTGATTTTTATAGATTTATTATCATTTTTCGATTATCTTGTATCGAAATGATAATTCAACGCGATTATTAGGTCAGCCGAACAAATTATTGTGCGCGAATGAAAGACGAATTTTTTCAAAGGGAACAAAAACTTTACTATACTTAGACAATATATTGACCCTTTCAGCGTGCATTTTTTTTAAAAGAAATTGTCTTTCTCGGTAAAAATAAGTTCCAAGAACGATTTGATATCCTCATCAGTACTGAAATTTAATTTACACTATCGATTCTAACACTGTCGTGACTTCACTGTACATAATTTTTTATCAGTTTGCATAGCGAAGATAGTGAAGATAGCAAAATGTTTTTGATTATGCATTCTGAGAATACAATTGTCAACGAGATCGTGCATTTTCTTCTTCTAAAACAAACTGAAATAATCAGGTATCAGATTGTAAAATGAATTTCTCTTAAAATGAAGTTAGAATAGAATGAATTTGGTATGAAATAAAATAAAGTTGTGGAGGTTTAATCCCTTAAATAAATATATTACGAGACTTAACAAGAAACTA
>NIPQ01049939.1:0-10050 GCA_002806875.1 Lepidotrigona ventralis hoosana | reverse complement strand
GTTTCTAGTTTCCCAGGTAATTAGTATTCTACGTAAGTGAATCGATTGACATTATTTTTTTCATTTTCTTCTCGTTGTCCGTCTGTCTAACGATTCGTTGATCGATATCTTGTTAGAGATTCGTCAGTCGTATATTTTCTTCTGCCATTAAATTCGGTGTATAACGTATCGTAAGAAAAATGTATTGCAAAACTTTCCACAGAACTTAGATGTTTCGAACAGCTGAAGGAAAGCTTTGACAAAAGCAACTGGTCGAATATTTCTCAGAAACTTGTATCGAATATCTTATTAAAGCAAACGGTGGGCGTTTCATGTTGCGTGCAGCGATCTTTGTATAACTAGTCGCGAGCTATTGTTCTTCCTTGCAACTGATGCTTTCTAGAAAGTTTTCTCAGAAACTTGTATCGAATATCTTATTAAAGCAAACGGTGGGCGTTTCATGTTGCGTGCAGCGATCTTTGTATAACTAGTCGCGAGCTATTGTTCTTCCTTGCAACTGATGCTTTCTAGAAAGTTTCTTGAATTTTATATCGAATTACGCAATCAATATTTAATTCTTCAAAAATTGAATTTATCATCATACAATATAATGAAGTTAAAAATTATATATATATATATATATATATCAGTTATATAAAATCTGTTGTACACACACGCATACCAATCAATTTTTGAAGAATTAAATATTGATGGTAATTTAAATAATAGTCATTATATATATATTATTAGAGTACCATACATCCAGATAATCCATCTTTCCTTATCATAAATAAGGAACATTCCCCGAAAATTGAAGGAAGATATCTTCCCTTTCTTAATTTTTATATCAAATTACACAGTCAATATTTAATTGTTCAAAAATTGACTTTATCACATTTATATATATATAATATTATTATATTGTAATTTTCAATATTATCATCGTATATGTTATTATTATCACTAATGAATATTATATACAATAAAGTCAAAAATTATATTAATCTCTTGAAGTATTAAATATTGATTGTATAATTTAAATAGCAGAGTCATATATATGCACATGATCCATCTTTCTTCGTTATAAACAAAAAAAATTCCCCGAAATAAAATCGGAGATAGCCCCCCCCCCCTTCCCCCGGTATGCACTGCACAGTGTTCTAAATAGCGGTGCTCCGGGTCAACCAGAATCAAAAGAGATGCGGCTGTCGTTAGTCCTGGAAGAGAGCATCGCTCTCGGCGCGCGGCAGCGCGAGGCAAACTTTATAGAACGACGACTGTTTTGTCTCGGTGATTTGCAGCATCTGCACGGAGCACCTCGTGCTGCCGAGCGACCCAGCCAGCCAGCCAGCCAGCCAGCCAGCCAGCCAGCCGCCAGCCAGCCAGTCAGAGCCATTCGCCGGTGTGCGGCGAAGTAAGAGCATTTAGAGGGTCGGAGGGTTTCGAGGTAGAACGACCGGGGTAGGTAGCGAGCACACGCTCGAGGGTGTGAGAATTATTTGGAATTAGACGACGACGAGGAGGCCGCGATTTACGCGCGACTGCAGCTCCCGCGCCGCCATAGGTGGCAACTAGGCGTGGCTGTCGTGCAACCACCGCCGGTGCATCCTTTCTCCGATGCTGTATTCCCTCCCCCCTCCCTCTCTCTCTCTCTTTCTTTCTTTCTTTCTTTCTTTCGTTTTGGTTTCTCTCTTCTCTCGGTAGCACCGATTGTAACCGGGGAGAAAGAAAAGGGCGACCGGTGGCGGGCCGCCCTCCTTTTCACGGTATCGGGATGCAAACGGTCTTTAATAATCCTGCCGTAGCCTCTTTCACCTCCTCCCTCCACCTATTTCCGCTCCGCTCTTTGTTCGCCGCGTAATTCGCTGAATTAGAGGGTGAGCGACGCTGAGCGAACCGCACGAGCGATCCTCGCGACGATTATACTGTGTTTTATGTGGGGCTCGAAGTGGGGTCAACGAGGACGTGGGTCAACGAGGGTGTGTTTCACGGCTGAAGGAGAGGGGGAGGGCAGCCCCCTTCTTTTTTCCCTCCGGAGGGAAATTTTTCGAATACGGTGTTTCGGATTGCGCCGTTCAATTTTCTCCAAATTTCACGCCGTGGAAAATTTTGAAAATAATGTCGCCAGGTAAATCTCTAGAGGTATTTTTGCTTGGTTTCTAGCGCGTTTCGTTTGCTACATTATTATCGAATTTGAGAAAAATTTTTGGCACTTTGGTTTTACTATAGATTTCGAAAAATGTGGAAATTCAGCAGCTTCGTGTCACTAAAGACGAAGCTTCTGTTCAGCGTTTTTGTTTATCTGGAGAGAATTTTGTTACAAATTTCCATGCTTCTTCTCTTTAGTATTCGACAAGACGTAGATTTGTATTCTACGTCATTTGTACACCATTCTTCCNTGTATTCTACGTCATTTGTACACCATTCTTCCTGCGAGCCTGTTAATTTATTGATTATTGATTTGTTGATTAATTAATTCACCGAGAAATACATTGGTCCAATGATAATTGCCAGGTTTTATGTCTCGGCATGACGCGAGCACGCGATAATTCTACGTTCACATTCTCTAATTGCTTGTCAAGCAAGTGAGAATCCAACGGTGACGAGTAGAATTGTTAGAAAACATTGGGGGTTTTCGAGAAACGATCGGTCGGAGATTCGAGTTCTTTCGAGTGCCAATTGCGTAAGTAAATAATCATTGACGAAGCATTTTCATGCTAATGATGTTGATTGTCACTACCGGGCTGTTTGCGCACGCTTTAAAGAATCGAGCGAAATGGCGATAGATCGATCGATACTGCGGCTGGCGGCGGAGAGGCGACTTGAAGGGATGGCGTACGTTCCCGGCGCAAGTTTGATGCGGGTCTAATGCAATCGTTAAATAATTATGCTGAAATGCAATTACAGTCTCCTGCGAATTGGGGGATGAAACTATTCTCATTGTGCATTTAATTATAGAGAGTGGCGCGCATAGTAATTTCCGCGACGGATAATCTTTGGAGCAGATACCTAACTTTCAAGCGGAAAATATCTGTCTTCCTAAATGAAAAAAAAAATCCGTTATCCGTGTCATCTATTATCTGTGAAATCGTTCGTTCGAAAAGTTATTTCGAAATTATTTAAAAAACGTGAATATGAACGCGAATATAACCAATTTATTTGGGAAAAATTATTTTTCATCATATATTTTATGTTAATATATCACGTATTTAAAAACGTATAACGTGACACATAATATTATTACATAATAAATGTAAATTATATGGAATAATATATTTAAATAAAAACATATTACATTTTTAAAAATTCTTTTGAAATTGTTTGGAAAATGTAAATATGAAATAACTATTTCATTTAATGTTTGAATTTGAATTGGAATTGTTGAAGAAGACTGCGGATTTCTACGCAAATTCGTATTCAATTTCTTTTTAGATAGTAAATGAAAAACTTACTACATTTTGAATGTAAAATCTTCGTAGTTATTTTTTTTTTCTTTTAATGAAATTAAAGATCCTATTTTTTCCAGCATCGCGTCGAGGAATGTTCGTTCGATCTCGTTTAAATTAAAAAAAAAAAAAAAGAAATTCCACAGAGTACGGGAAATACTTTGATTTCGTTTTCTATACGATTATACTTGAGAAACACGATTGTCAAGCTAAACACATGCCCGTTCAAGCAACAAAATGAGATGATACGTTTGAAAGGAAGTCTCGCGGAAAAGAGGAAACCAGAATCGGATGATCGTTGCACTTCACGCGTCGGGAGTCAAAGGAAGGTGCATTGGGTATTG
The DNA here is from genome assembly GCA_002806875.1 of Lepidotrigona ventralis hoosana. Lineage (NCBI taxonomy): Eukaryota > Metazoa > Arthropoda > Insecta > Hymenoptera > Apidae > Lepidotrigona > Lepidotrigona ventralis. The sequence goes on along the minus strand of NIPQ01049939.1, from coordinate 6,281 downwards.
TTGCCGCATAATTCGGTTTGCGACACGTTCTTTGAATACTGCCGCTTGCCAAGAAAGAAACCGGGCGGTATGACAGTGAATAAAGACTGCCGGAAACGGGACCGCGTTGGATACTTACTAAATCTTCCAGAGTTTCCATTTCTGTTGCTATTATACGATAAAATTCAGTTCCCGCGGCGTACGATGCCTTGGAATTACTTTTCGACACACTTGCTTGAACGATAATTCTGTTGATTTTATTACAATTATATTTCTGATATTTCTTATATTTAATTTATTTATATATTTTATTATTTACTATTTATATTTAATTGACCGCGTTTCTGAATTTTTCTTTTCTCTTTCAACTTGTAATTTTTTACAATTACGGTTACAAATTATAATTTTTAATATATTTCGATACATTGAAGAAAACGAACGATATGCTCAAAGTCTGATACGGGAATTTTATAGAAGTATATTTACGAGAGATTTATAAGTTCAGTAGCATTGCGAAAAGTTTGTAAATTTAAAGGTGATATAAAATTGTAACTTTGTTTCATAATTATAATTTTTTTATCGTTTCTTTTATGTGGATACTTCAATTGAAGTCGCGTTCATTCCTTCGATGTAAAACGAGTTTTACATCGTTTGAGATTTAGTAACAATAACTATATCACCGCATCATTACCGAGAAAGATCACACTAGGATAGCCAGCTAGTATTATTACGCCCGTTGTAATACATTAATTGCCGACTCACTGATCTAACAGAGTAGAACGTGTACAATGAATCGTTACGTAACTGGAGTAGATGGGATTAATTCGAAACTGCACCACTGTAGTCGCGTTAAATTAATACCAGATTACCTTACGATGAAACTATTTTCTCTGCAAAATCAATTCACGGTATTCAACCGGATCGCTTAATTTAACATTCCCCTGTTTTATTTTTAACATTCCTTACATTACAAGCAAAGAAATTTAATCATCGTATAAATAACTTATATTTATATAAATTAACCCTTTCGGTACGAGCGCCGGATATATCCGGCATCCATCTGGTGACCTGTGTGTACTTGTATAATTCTAGTGTTACTTGTATAATTGACAGAATTTAATATAAATGTCTTTTAATATTAAAACTAACGACATTTGTTAGAAGAAACATTGTTTTATTAAGCACAGTTCTTATTTAATGCTAAGGAAAATCTTTATTCACAAGAGAACTGACCACGCGCTTTCGTACAGCGGGTGTATCACGGCGGACAGAGCGCTCGTACCGAAAAGGTTAATATATTTTAAAAACTAGAAATTTATTTGTCAAATACTCTAAACTATCTATATTTTGGGTATTTTCCCCACGTGTAAAAATATTTTTATATTTTTCCGCGCATTCTGTTTTTCAAATTTACTTCTTTGAACACTTTCACGGTAAAACACCTCTGTTAAATAAAACATTCCACGCCCGATCGACAAAAATCCGATCCAGCCTCGCTTTAGCTTTAATCAACACCCTCGGATCGAAACTTGGGGCTTCGTTTGACAAGTCGTAATCCGATCGTTCGAGCGGATCTCGGTTCCTTAAGCACGGCGGCAACTCCTTCATTTATCCTCCGTGTGTGTAAGCTCGATTCTGCCGGTCCTTAAAACCCACGTAAGACCACTCGTCGAACTCCTAACGCAGACAAACGACGACTCGGCGATCGGAAACGACGAACGTCGGAACGAGTGTTTATCTCGCGACCCCCGCCGGAATACAGAGTCAACCGAAGTCGACGGAAGAGAATACAAAGCTCAGTCAGGTTGATTTCGCCCGACATAAGAGCAAAACGAGGCTGGGAATCGGTTGTGATCCTCGAGAAAAAGAGGCCGAAAGGCTCGAAAAGCTCGGGTACTCAATACGTCATAACGCTCGACGCTGGCGTGTCGAGCGTATTAGCGACGATTAATTAGGGGAACTTTTCACAGGTTCCAGCGCACTTTCATCCGGCTGATCCGATTTCTTTTCCACTTGACCGTCGACGTTCCGCGTCACGAAGCCAGCACCCACTCTATTTCATCGAAGTGAGCTTGCCAACCTCTTTTTCACACTCCCCGAGCCTCTCTGATCGACGATCCCTCGACGATCTCTCCGCCGGATCCACACGGCCTCTCTCCCCTTCGTTCGTTCGTTCGTGCACCTCCGTTTCCCTCAGACCCATCAGGGAAATACTGTGAGAATTTCGGATTAAAGTGAAACTTCAAGCCGTCAGACCTGGATTAGCTTGCTATCTGATGGTTGGTGGTAGTTTCTCGCGAAGGATGTGTCTTTAGCCAGTTGCTGACGTGTAGTCTTGTTGGATGGCGAAGATGGATTTCAATGGGAAATTTAAGTCTCCATTTAGCGTTGATGTATCGGCCGTAGTTTATTGCGACGAGGTGCTTGGGAAAAGTGATAGATACAAATGATGATATTTTCAATCTTTACGTGCTACAACATCTACATCTATATATGTATATTTTTTCACTGTTTTCGCTATTTTATATTTTTGTGTTAGATCTTTCAATATATTTGCTGTAGTATTCAATTATTCTTGGAATTCTGTCTTTGTAAGAATCTCGTCTTTGAAAGCCAGAACGAAAGTCGAAGTTTCAATGTGTGTGTGACTTGAGGGTTAATTTGGGGGAGGGATAATACTTGCACATATTATCGAGAAAATGGCCATTTTGCAACACACGTGAAATATACAGATCAAAAAGTAGACAACTTGATAATCCAAATATTTTTCAAGTATCACGAATATCATGAATATCAAAAATAACTATCACGTAAGTGATACAAATGACGATGTTCTTATCTTTAAGTACTACATGTATTTTCTTTTTCATACATTTTAATACATTTTTTATGGTTCAATTATTCTTGGAATTGCAAGAATCTCTTTGAAAGCGAGAAGTTGAAGCTTGAATCGAATTTTAGGCTTCAATGTTCGTGATACTTGAGGGTTAATTTGAGGAAAGTTAGACACTGATAGAGAATGTTCACTCGTACGTCTACTTACAAGAAAACGGCCTTTGACATGATATATACAGATAAAAAGCAGAGAACTTGATAATCACTTTTCAAACTGTCACACGCATTTCTAATTTATTACCGAGCAAATATATGACTTGCTACTTATTACTTTCTGTCACAGTGGGACAATACATGTTATACTAGCTATTCGAATGGCGCGCCTTTTAGCTCGGAGCAAACAAGAAAGTTTTAGTCGAATGGTAAATTAATTATCGACGCGGGTTCTACAGCACGAGGCTACAACGACTCTCGGGTATCACCGGGGTTTTTGCCAGTCGTGACACTAACGTAAGAAAAGGTTGGAGGTTGTTGTCCGAGGATTGTGCTCCCGCTGCATGAAAGATTATAATGCGATGTTCGTTGATAAACGCACGTTCGGATGTTTGTCGAGTTTAGTAGTTGAATGGAGCTCGTATTGTTCGTGGTGAGAGGGTTGTTTAGATGAAAATGGTCTTCCAGACTACTGGGATTGTGCTTAAACGGTGTCGTGTTTTTCGGAAGATCCTATTGAGATCGTCGGTAGAAGCGTCGCAAGAAACGTCGCCTTAGATTCTGGCAAGGTCACTCCGGGGAAACTCAAATTTTTTTGAATAATTTCAAAGATGTTTGTCTGTTTGACATGGGCACGAACAGGGTTAGGTAACCACGATGAATTTATTTTAATAGAAAATAAAAATTAATTTTGCCAGTTTTGATTTATAAATATAATAGTTAATCTTTCAAGAAATTATCCTTAAATAGATTCAATTTATTACAGGTTGGATATTTTGACTGATTTACGAGGAAAATTAATCGATTCCCTTTCGTTACATCGAATTATGATATATCATGCTAAATACATCTTGCCTAAAAAAAATTCCTATAAACGAGACTATAATTAGTGATGAATGATACACTCTTAATGAATAACTACTAAACTTCAGGGATTAATGTAATTTAATTTGTGAGATTTGAACTATTTAAACTATTTAAACTTCAATCATTTATAATTCACATTGTGCCCATATTGAAAATTTTCTATGAATCAGTAATATATCGACAATTTATAATACGGTCGCAGACTTGTCCTGAGTAGAGTTTATTTAATTTACTATCACTAATCTACTATCCATTTATTGCGCTGTTTATAAAACTAATTTGTAATAATAATTTATAAAACTAATTACTTTAATTTGTGATAATAATTTATAATTTACTTCATTAGTTTATAAAACTAATTTGTAATAGTAATTTATAAAACTAATTTACTCCACTAGTTTACAAAATTAATTTGCTCAATAAAATTGCGAATTTTTAAGACGTTCAGTACAAGCAGCTATTACCACAGAATTCCCAAAGTTGGAAAGCCTTGGTACTGTTAATCTTCCAGGCATTACCCAATTGTTTCAACAAGCTTCTAAATCCCTCATTATAGACGAAAGATCGAGTAACGCACGCTCGGGTGGATATCAGAATCCTAAGTGTTGCAATCTCGCACAAACGGAAACTTGCACCTAGTTTCCAAAAATCGATACGAACACTCTCCGTTGTTAGTGTTTCAAAATTACAATTTTCTACAGCACAGGCGGATCATAGTATTATTTTTAATCTTGTAAAAAAATTCATCTCGATTAGTCGTTTCGTATTTGAAGAAAATGATCGCGTTCGTTGTGTTTCGAACAGCTTTCGAAGGTCCCTCTTACAATTGGAGCAAAAAAGTTATATAACGTGTTCGAACTGCGGTCGAACGGTATCGGAGTTTCTGCCAACGGCGACTGTTTCCGTAACTGATGTTCGTTCCCTCTTTTCGTTCCTTTTTCTTTCTCAGGATATACGTGTTTCATAGTCCAAGAATGTTTCAAATGAATTAATACTCCTTCCCTCGGGACGTACGTATTTTAAACGAAAAAGATAAATTTGAAATAAATCAATGTTCTATGAAATGATGCTTTTAATGTGTTCAACTACACGTTTCAGTGCCAAGCGGATCCCGCGGGACCGACACTTATAATATTCGTTTAGCCGGTGTCGTTCACTTTCGTGGACACTTTATTGAGTCTGAGAAATACACTTGATTTTTATTTTATTTGGCTCCGTCTCGAACGTGTTAATGATCATCGCGATGCTCAATGTTCTTACAATGAGCTCGGTTTCAATTATAGCACAATATCGTCGCCATTTATATTGAAACTTCCTCTCCTTTTTCTTCAATTAAACCTGAACGTAAGTGCATAAATAAGCAATTTTTACTGTATTTACTTTTATTTCTACTTTATCGACATTTTTTAATGAAGCGCTATGCCGTCGCATGGCACTATTCAACACGGTTTTTAAAATAGCTCGTGGCACTAAAACAGTTAAAACGTCATGTATTAATGGCGTATCAGGAATTTTATCACCGAGGAATGGTGAAAGACGTATAACAAATAACACGTTTTTCTTTTAATGATGAAATTCGTCGGATTTTACGAAACGCGCGCGGAGGGGGGGGGTGGAATATATCACGCAACTGTTTCTCTCCCGCTGAAATCCGGAGATTTTTCCGTTTTAATTGCACAATTATCCGGCCGAACGGATGTCAGAATGCTCGGCACACACAATTATTAAAGGTAATCGATTTTCACCCGGTGCGCCGGGCTTTCACTTTTTCATGCTAAAAATAACGTTCCGCTCTGTTATAGCCGCGTTAATAATGTTTTAAAATTGCTTCACCCCGCGCGCGTGTGCTTAAAATATCGCGCGGAATTTATTTTTATAGCTGTATATCGCCATATTCGACACAACTTGGGGTGAACAACTGGGAGCGAGTCCGATCGCCTCCCCCCTCCCCATAATTCCGCTAAACAGAGAAAAATGTTAAAAGAATTTTTCCAGTGGTAAATAGGTAATAAACCGTAAGAACGCAGAACCGAGAAAAATATCCAATAACCGCACGCGCGATAACTCGTATCGGCTGAACACTGTGTATAATATTTTAGCAAAACGCACACACTTTGATAACCGGCGATTGCGCTTATATTAATTGATAAGCACGATAACGAAGTTATTTCCAGGGAAGAATATTTTCCGTCGGCTCGATAAAACGTGCACCTTTAATCGAAGGGTAATCTACACCTTCTCTAACGTCAATTATCCACCTTATCAATTACTAGTCTTGTTAGAGCAATTAATTATAAACGTCGTTTGAAAATTTGCGAGACTTTCACCGGATCAGGTGCAAGAAACATGTAGAATGTTCTTCACTTTTCCGAACTTGTCTCTTACTG